>JANIJG010025956.1:125932-154287 GCA_024611175.1 Megaceryle torquata
TCGAATGCCAAATTTACAGTTCCAACACAGGTTTTTTTTTCCCTTCCCTCTTTTTTTTTTTTTTTAAATACACATATTCAAATTACTCTTAAAAAAAAAAAAAAAAAAGGTTATATTAACAACTAAGAAGTTTGTAGGAACAATTTCCATATTGCTGCAGTAATTTTGGAGACCCTTATATTTCAGAACTAGAAAAAACACACTTGGTAATAAAATAGCCAATGCAGTGTGCAATAGTTCTTAACACTCATTACTGCTTTTCAAAACAGCATCTCTAAAGCCAACCTATGAGCAATTTTGAGGACATTACCTCAAAGGGAGGTGCTAGAGGTGAAAAAGGGGTTCGAAGTCTACAAATAGTCTTTGCTCATATAGCTAATAATCAATGGATACACCTTGTGGTTGCCTTACTGGCCTCATCTGACTCTGTTGGATTTTGTCTTCAGTTATGTGCAGGAAAACAAGAGCCAAGCTGAGGGTCACAATGTTCCACAAAGATCTCTTTGTAGGGTCGGGGATTTGAGTTGGTTCTTTTTTGGTCTCTTGACTCTTTGTTGTCTCTGTTTTTTTAGGATTAGAAGTAAAACTTCCACTTTTGTCTAGATTTTCATTTATTGGATGGCTTTGAATCTGCTGGATAACTCTTTTTCTCAAAACAATTTACAGAAACTATAGTTTTTATTAGATTTGAAAATGTGTGCTTGACATTACTTTTTTTGGGTTTTTTTCCCAACAAACTTTTTGGGCTTTCTGTTTCCCCCAGACCTTCCAAGCATCACAGTAACCATCCATATCCACAGTCTTAATTAAGAAGAAAAGTGTTTTAGATCATTAGTCTAAGTCTGTTTGGAAAAATTGTTACAAAATTGTAACTGAGGCTTGCAAACTACTGTATTTCTTCCCCCGAGATAAGGCAATTAAAGTCGTTACACATAAAATCAACCTTCTCCCGTTGCCTCAGTATAGGTGTGCAGAAGTAAGAACAAATCAATACAAGAATCTATTCGCAGGGAAAAAGGAACAAATATATCTTTATAATTACAATATGTAACACATTCCACAGCTGCTTGCCTCTTGTGAATAGTTCTGATGTGAATGTAAATACATGTTTTATGCTGAGAATAATTTAAAAGAGGAGCTGAGAACACACACGCAGAGAGCCAGTGCTATCTATAAGCTTTTAAATATATGAGCCAAGTTACTCATATTTTCTCTGCATTCCCATGATATACTGAAGAGCAGCCTATGTTGTAATGTATGGTGCAATGGAAAAATAAAATAAGAGCCAGTTAACTGGCCAAGAACCTGCAATCTCTCCTTAAATCCATGCTCTTTATAGGCCTGTCAACATTACCTAACGCAGCTATTAGCTAGGTGAGACAGAGAATATATCATAGAATCATATAGAATCATTTTGGTTGGAAGAGACCATTAAGATCACTGAGTACAACCATTAACCTAACACTGCCAATCCCATCACTAAATCATGTCCCTCAGCACCATATCTACATATCTTTTAAATTTCTCCAGGGATGGTGATTCCACCTCTCGGGATCACAGGATGTCAGGGGTTGGAAGGGACCTTGGAGATCTTCGAGTCCCATCCCCCTTACCAGAGCAGGATCATATAATCTAGCAAAGGTCACAAAAGAACACATCCAGGTGGGTTTTGAAAATCTCCAGAGAAGAGACTCCACAACCTCTCTGGGGAGCCCATTCCAGTGACCTGTGACTCTTACAGTAAAAAAGGTCCTCCTCATGTTAAGGTGGAACCTCCTGTGCTCCAGCTTACATCCATTCCCCCCTTGTCCTATCACAGGGCATGAGTGAGAAGAGGCTGTCCCTCTCCTCTTGACACTCAGCCCTCATATATTTATAAACATTTATCAAATCCCCTCTCAGTCTTCTCTTCTCTTCTCTTGACTAAGGAGCCCCAGGTGTCTCAGCCTTTCCTCATAAGACACATGTTCCAGGCCCTTAATCACCCTTGTAATCCTCCATTGGACTCTCTCGAGCAGATCCCTGTCTCTCTTGAACTGGGGAGCCCACAACTGGACTCAGTACTCCAGGTGAGGTCTCACCAGTGCAGAGTAGAGGGGGAGCAGAACCTCCTTCAATCTGCTAGACCCGCTCTTCTTAATGCACCCCAGGATACCATTGGCCTTCCTGGCCACAAGTGCACATTAATGTCCCATGGAGAACTTGTTGTCTACAAGTCTACCTCCTCCCTCTGCAGCCTGTTCCAGGGCTTGGCAACCCTTCCAGTGAAGAAGTTTTTCCTCATGTTTAACTTGAACCTCCCCTGGCCCAACACGAGGACATTTCTTCTCATCCTGTCAATTGCTACTTGAGAGAAGAGACCAACCCCCACCTGGCTTCTACCTCCTTTCAGAGAGCTGTCAAGAGCAAGAAGGTGTCCCTTGAGCCTCCTTCTCTCCAGGCTGAACAACCCCAGGTCCCTAAGCCTCTCCTCACAAGACTTGTGCTCTGGACCCTTCTCCAGCTAACAAAGCCTTTCTTCAGTCACAGTCCAGCGTGGACATTCTTCCCTATATCACTTTGGGAAGACATCTAGATTTAAAATAGGCGGGTCAAAATACTAGAGACCAAAGATGAAGATTTCTTTACTCACTTTATGTTTGCCCTTACACTAAAACGAATCCATGATCCAGTGTCAGGACTGTTTGGGACATGAATAATACCAGGACAAGTCAGAGAAACTTGTTTAGATTTATTCAATATTCCCTTAAATGTGCAAACATTGCTCATATCCATTCCCCCAAAACTGAATTCCCTCCATCCATGGAAGCAGCAAATGAGCAAAAGCCATCTTTGCTGTTTCCCAGTTCCCTTGTCTGGGTATTCCACCCTTAGGCATTTGTTTATTACCTCCTCAACTGCTCCTAAGCCACACCACCTGGAAAACTCCCCTTCCAGAGCAGTTCATGTTTGTCAGCTGGAGAGGACATGCCCTGTGGGCAGGGTATGGCTGTTGGAGGATCAAAAGTGTATGAAATATTCCCAGACCACGTCCCAGGCCATTTGATTTCATCTACAGAAAGAAACTAACTTAGGGAAAAAATATGCAAAACACTGAACACTTTCAGAGAAATAGCTATTCCTCATAATTATTTTTTAATTTACTTTCTGCTGGATGAGAACTGAGGCCCTTGTCTCCTAGTCAGCACAAACTTTGCATTTCTTGATCTGCATCTGGGGCTTACTGAAAAATGAGCACGTTGATTATGACTCTCCCCCTCCCTTGATCAGCCCCAGCTGCTGCTCTCCTCATGCAGTTTCAAAAACTAAATGCAGAACTGTTTACTTATCTTTATTATTTATTTTGCTTATGTGAGTTTTCTCATCTCCTTTTTCAGCTCCCCAAACGTTGCTGAAAGGAGTGAGCATGACACTTTTGGTTAAGTGCCCAGCTGTGCCCTGAGGCAGGCACAGGACCATGGGAGAGAAGAACAGCTGGGGCAGCACTACCACGATATAATGATGGTTACAAGCCCCAAAGCCCCAACTGTTATAGTTTCTCCACACTCACCTCTTGCTGAGAGAAGTAAAGTTATTAGAATCTGAGAGGGGAGGAAACTGGAGATGGGGAAGTAATGGAAAATATTTTGTGTGCTTTGCAGTGACTCTAATCCTTTGCAAAGAAATGCTGTGTTGGGTGAGACATACCTAGAGGAGCTGTGTCTCCTAGAGGTATTCTTGATTGCTTTTCACAGCTCTCCCAATAAGAATTTAGCTGTGTAAACCACCTTCCAGGCAAACTACTCCCATAGGTTCCTTTTCAGTCAGCCCATTGGGATCTTCCCACTCTCCATTCACAAGAAGATGGGTCTTGTGTTCCTGCTTCCTTTCACTTCTGCTCTTGCGCTACAGCCACAGCAAAAGCAAGGCAGGGAACCGCCCTTCCTGATCTGTAGATAACTATTCCATCACTCAAGGATGACATCGTGTGTGGCTGAAATAGCCATACAAATAGGTTGACAAAGAACAGACGTGGCTCAAAACAAACAAAAATCTGGAATGAAACCTTGCTCTTCCTCTCTCTACCCAAGCCTTTCATCTCACCTTCTTCTAATAACCATGAAACTTTATGAGAGCATCTGGACCACAAATAAACACAAAAAATAGCAGAATACTACTTGATGGAGAAATCTAGTTCAAATAACATTGCTGTGTTTTGCCATGGAAAATTTCCTTCTAGGCTGCCAGTGAGAGCAACTCCCTGTTTACAGATGATTCACCTTCAGCAAAGAAAGTTTTGCACATCAAATAGCATCAGTCAAGAGGCTTTTTCTGCACAAAACTCACTGATTTGTGATTCATTCTTCAGTGGACTAACTAAAGATGGTGCTTCAATAGCATTATTGCCATTCCCCTCTCTCCACCACCAGAACACATCAAAAGCTCATAACATTCAATAAAAACCACTACCACCACATCAAAAAGTCCTACCTGCTCTCCCATTGATCAGCTTTGCACTGGAGCAGAAGCCTTCTTTTGCTTTTTCAATGTAATTTTTCCCCTCAAAAAAAGCCCCAAAATGTTACTTTCTACAGCATTGATCTCTGGTAGATGTTTCCATTCCAGAGATGCCCATTTTACCCAGTGTTGTCTAAAGAGTCATCAGGATGACTGATTATTAATCAGCCTAGCAAGTCACTTGGGTCTCCTACTGCCTAGCAGAGATTTACTTTAGGATTTCTGGTTTTGATGAAAGCACAAGTGGGAAGGAGCAAAGCCTCCACTCCCTTTGTAATTAATCACAGGTTAAAGTGCTATGTGAATAACACAGGCCTCAGGAGAGACTTCACTTTTTGAATTTTCAGCAAAGCACACAACTCAAGACACACTTTCCTTTGTGTATTCAGACAATAGAAGCATTAGGTGCTCAGCTGGAGATCCTTATCCTTTTTTAGTTTGTTTTGTTTTCAAATGTTTAGAAATAACCTTGATAATCTGTAGAAGATTATTTTCTAACAAGAGTTCTACTTTTATAACTTGTAGAAAATTTGGTGCTGTGTAAGTTTATCCATCATGGCAACCTGGTAAGGTATAACAGAAAATTCAAATGTAATTGCCTTTTTCAAACCGAGCATGCAGATTTTTTTTTACAGGGGCGTGGGTGGGAGAGCTACTCAGAACGTTAATTGCAGTAAAGCATATGGGTGAGGGTAGCATTACAGTCAACTGCAACTCTTGCAAAATTATCAGCAAATATCACCACAGCTTTTAACATCCTTCCCTGCTTTGACTCCAGACTCATCTCATTGTTCACACCCCAGTAAAAGACAATCGGTTAATACATATCACCCTCATAAGCAATACTTCAAAAGGTGTTAAATTTCCCCATATGTGCCAATTTCACAGATACTAATGAGACTGTCTTCTTAGGAAGTACTTTTAAAGTACTTCTTAGGAAGTACTTTTAAACTCAAAGTCTACTGAGAGAAAAACTTTGAAAGACAATTTCTCTTCAATAGTAATCCACTGTGTTAAAAGTAATAGGAACAACAACAAAAAAAAAGAATAAATCCAGCCTTAGACTATTCTCTGTTGCAGTTGCAAAACTATTGCCTGAGCTCCTGCTGTGCCACAGGCAGAATTCCCCAAAATGGGATGTGCAAGGAATCATGTACACCAGTGCCTGAAATCCCTCTGGAGAAGGAAAAACTGTGAGATGGTCAGTGAAAATTATCTCAGAGGTACATAAAGCAACATATAAAATGAAAAGAAGCATCATTTTTTTGCTAGCTGAACAAAGCTAAAACAATTTAGCCATTTTCTGTCATCTTCACACAGACAAAACAGCCTTGGCTCTGTTTCTCAGCGGCAAAACATGTCCCTTAAGGGACTTCAAGGTGCAAAACTGTATTCCCAGCAGCTCTGTGGAAAGATAAACTATCTACCCTCCAGCTTCTTCTAATATGTCAGTTGGAATTAATGTAGAGACACTGATCTGCCAATTTGCTCTCTTATATATTCAAGAGCCATTTTAGGATCCTTTTTCAGTTGGAAAAAAAAAAATCTGATTATGTGTCTACAGGTTCAAAGATAAAAACTAAAAGCTTCTGAGAATGTAAACATTTTGGAAAACTGTTCAGGGAGAAAAAATAAAAACTATTATGACTTATGTATTATGCTTCCATTAACAGCATTTAATTTTCTACCCTTTCTTTCTTCTTTACTATCACCAACAGCTTTTTTCTTTAATTAGACTTTTCTCTTCAATAGTTTTAAAACACAGAAATACTACAAACACCAACAATAACATAGGAATAGATTTTCAAACAGAAAACCATGAAGTGAAGAAACATGAAAATAATTTGTCTTTCAACTGTCTTTAACAAAAAGATGGGTTTTTTTCTGTAGGTTGGTTAATGCATTGTTTATGAAAGAAATACAAGAGATAATCTTAATTCAGTAATGCGGTCCTGTGGTTTCAAGGTTGCTTAATAAGTTCAAATAAAAAGCAATGTAAAACAGCTATGGCTACATCTGAAAACTTGGAATGGCTCCTGACATACCTAACAAAAGAACTTGGGCCCCAGTGATTATCAATAAATCTATTTTATTTTTAAGGAAAAATTAAGAAATATTCAAAGGACATCAATCACACTTTTCTTAACAGCGTGTGACAAAGTGACAAATAAAGATGCTCTGTTACATTGTAGCACAACAATAACCACATTTCAAAGGCTGCAGGAATATCTGAGGTTATTGTTTCTTCATTGTGTAGAAATCTAAGATTTCAGATAAATTGTTTCATGCTAGTAAAATGATAAAATATTTTTATTATATTAAAACATTTCTTTTTCTGTAAATGTTATAATAAACTTTCTTTTCTAATAAAAAGCTACATTCTAAATGAATTTTTAGTTTATGGAAATATTAGAGAGTGGTGGTATTTTCTAGGTTTCCCCATTTCTATTACTTTATAACAAAAACAGAAAGGAAGATCTGTTTTTTTATCAGCAGACAGCTTGAGCTTAAAAAAACAAACAAACAAACAACAACAGGAAAAAATAAACAAACAAACTAACAAAAAAAAAAACAGGTACAAAAAAATTACTCACTGCCTCCAAAATATATTTTTTGCTTCTTACATTGCTATGATACTAAAACCAGTTGCATTACAACAGGACCTTCAGGTGTTAGGGGTTAGAATGTTCTTGCTATTCCTGTCTAATATGCTCTCTGTGGAGATGATTTGTTTCTTGGGCTCAAGACAGCTGTTTGAGGAACCTAAGGAAATACATACCTTCTTTCAAGTGTTCATCATAATAGCAACTTTGGACCATGTTTTTCACACTTGTTTCATGATTACAGCATCAGTTGATGCTGTAAGTGTGCCTGGGGGGGTGCATCTCCTTTTCACCAAAATCTAACTGGGAGACGTTCTTCAGCTTCTGACAAAAAAAAATTGGACAAGCAGTTCCCTTTAAGGTAGTGTGGTTATCACAATCTCAGGTTGTTTGCTTTTTATATAGCTGTACCTATCCCATTTATCTACCTATAAATACTATCTTCTTATCCTGTGATGAGCATTTGAAGGCCTCTTCCTTGCAAGACTTGCAGAGAAAAGAGATTATTTCCAGTTCACTTCCACCCATGGCACAGAGCTATGAGCTGAGCTGAACAGTTTTGTTTCTGTTTCTCTTCTCTCTCTAAAACCTAAAATCAATTTGTTGCTTTGCACATTCCTGAAAAGGCATGAGTCATGCAAACCACCTCCTAGAGATTCCATCAAGCCCAGATCAAGTCTTGAGTCTGTTTCACATCACCCAGGCAGAGGAGATGGGATGGGAAGGCTGCTGTCGGAGCACAAGGGTGCGAGAGTGCTGGGGTCTCCAACTCTGGGCTGGAAATACCAAACAAGGGAGATCTTGGGGCAGATGCACAGCTGCTGGCAGCTGAATGTGGGTTGCTCAGCATTTCAGGAAGCTTTTGTGGTTGGTGGTGAACTCTGGGCTAGATAATTATAAAGCAAATTGGTTTAGGTCTTTATGATAATACACACCACCAGATCACCAAACCCTCAGTTTCATTTGATGCTTAAATGAAATTTACATGAATGAAAGCTGCTTTATGACTAATATCTTTAGGCCACACCTAGCAAAATAGTTACTGCAAGTAGTTTTGGTCATCTTGCAAATGTCTCATGCCATGCATTTTACTCCCTTTATTGTGGACAGTTCCACATATGGCTACATTTGATGGATCTATTTTTTCCTGAAGGAATTAATTATATCCTTCTGGTTTCATCCCCTCCCAAGAGGATGCCAGAAAACAGTGAGGCCAGAACAATGATGTCTCACACGCAAAATCTGAGCTACAAACCACAATTGTTTCATCTTAAGAAAGTACCCCTGAATACACTGAATCCAGTTCCTGATGGTATTGCTCATAAATTTCCCAAGGGCGACACATGAATTATCTGTTTTCTAAAAAGGGTTGAAGGCTGATTGATTCTCTAGAGAGGGATCTTGGAAAACACAGGTTGTCAACCAAGTTTTTCCAATATGTCCCATCTTTTCATCTGCTTAATATGCCTAGGAAAAAGAGATGCCTTCTGCTACTCCTTTCCAGCAAAAGAGAAAACCTGGACTTTGCACTTACCAGAGTAATGCAAATAAGTGAAATTCTTGAAAGTGTGTTTTAACTTTTTAAGATGTCCAGCAAGATAAAAAGAGCTAAATATCCCAACAAGTTAAATCATCCTTCGTCTTCTGGAATAACTTCCAGTAGTTTTCCACAAGCAAGTTTGCAAAATTTTCTCAATCTTTTTAACAAAAATATTATATTGCTAGCAGACGAAAACACACAAAATTGCCACAGAAATAAAATCTCAGCAAGTGTTTCCATTTGTCAAATTTGCTCAGCAAGAAGGTTCTCAGTAAAGAAAATATAACCCATAAAGCCAGCATCAATTATCGCAGAGTGTAGGTGCTAGGCTGTGTTTGTTCTTAATTTTTGCATATAGGAAAAATGAGTACACATGCTCAGTCAACAGGGTGAATTCATAGAAATGGCACAAGTCCCTAACTCTTACTGGTCATTGTGGAAGTCTGTGAAATCCTGAAGACTTGTAAGCCTCTGATCCGAAGCACTAAGCTGTAATACACTGATCTGTACCACTGACTGGAGCAGCTGATGTTTCAGGAAGACGTGAGGAAATAAGATACCTTGTTAATTGTGCATTAGTTCTTCATGAAGATATGTCCTTCATGACTTTTCGTCCTCTAACAGGTTCACACTCTGAAAAGTGCACTTATCTTCGTCCTGGCCTTGAGCCTTTCAGTGCAAATGTTGTTACCAATGCTGCATTTGGGCTGCATGCATTCCTTCCCTAAAATGAGTATATCAGCCAGGACAGAGAGATGGAAAAAAAATATGAGGAAAATGCATGTTTTCAATCCTAGATAGCTGTAATTACCTGTTTAAGGCCACATTCCTAATCTCACAACTAGGAAAAATAATTAGGAGGATGGCTAAATCCATCACCACTGGGGACACCACACCTCAAATCCTGAGTTCACTTTTGGGCCCCTCACTCCAAGAAGGACATTGATGGGCTGGAGAGTGTCCAGAGAAGGGCAACTAAACTGGGGAAGGGTCTAGAGCACAAGTCTTATAAGGAGCATCTGAGGGACCTGGTGTTGTTCAGCCTGGAGAAAAGGAGGCTCAGGGGTGACCTTCTCACAGAGTCATGGTGAACAACTGGGATTTATTTGGAGTTCTTCCTTTCCTGTTGTGGTAAACTAGTAATAATCTATTACAACAAATAATAAATAAAAAGAAAGGAGGAAGGAAGCTGATGGCAAGGATCTAACAAAAAAGAAGACAGAAAGAGATGAGACTAAGAGCAGAAATTAGATTAATTAGGGACTTATTTATGTAACTTTCACAGAATTTGCTAAAACCTAAGAAGAAGACCTAAACAGAAAGCAAGAGAAGAGTAGTAAATATGTAGATGGAGATCTAAAAAATATCTTAGGACAGCTCAGAAGCTCAGTAGACTTTAAGCTTTTCTTACCTAAAATTATATCTACACAAGGTGGTTAGGGCAAAGAAAAGCAATTCATAGCTGTTCCAAACACCCATTCATGATACTGGAGCAGCATGCTCCTTTTGAAATACTAAGACTTACAGGCTGCATCACATGTTGACATATTCCAATGCCACTGTTTCCAGGAGAGGTTTACTAATGTGCTAGAGCTAAGTGGTGTTCTCACTGCTTTCCTCAACTGTGGTAATCCACTTCACGCTGACCTACAGATTCAATTAATTTACAGCTAATGGAACACTGTGTTCAAAGGAATTCTGAGTATTACTTGAAATTCCTTAACGACAGTGTCAGCCAACTATCTTGGAAGGGCTGATAAGCAGCACAAGCTTGGGGCCCACTGGTGGTGCATAACTGAGTTTGGCTTCTAACATATGCTGCTTGGAGTTTGCACACAAATTATACTTTAAGTTTCTGGGTTTGTTTTTATTTTTCCTTTGGTACAAAGATCTCTGTGATACCTCTTAACATAAATAGTCTCATGAAAGTGCTTTGACTCAACCCTGAAATGACCCTGAACATCTTAGTTGCTCCAGATCTATCTCCTTCTCTGAGTTTACTCCACTGCTGCTGATGTTGGAGTCCATTGCAAGGCAGCAAGTAGACCTCCTCTAGACTTACTCTTAGAGAAAACTTGATGTTACAGATGTGATGCTTCCTTCAGCTGCACGGTTTGGGCCAAGTTCTCAGTTTAGTCATCTTGCCTTGTGACTGGGATCTCAAGGTAAAGATAGAAGTGGCCTTTATTCTGGCTGTATCTGTCAGCCCTCTTCTTGGTCTTCCTAAGAGGGGAGTATGTAATGTTCCACATGATAATGGAGGGGCATCTCCCAGTCTGCAGCAAACACTTTAACCTGTGGGATTTAAGTCATAAGGATAAACTTAGGATTACAATTATGGTGTAGCTGGACATCAGGGCCGTGCCTTTGTGCACTCCCAGCACACTTGGTCATTAATTCCTCAGGTGGGCAAGGACTTCCAGAGCGCATAGATGAGACAGCCTGGGATGAGACAAATTTGAGTCAATGGACTGCACTGAGATGAGGTGATTGAATAAACTCTCACCCAGCTTTGCAGGGAAGCATTTGCCTAAGTGCAAAAGGACCTCTCCAGGAAGGGATTTTCGACTGTCATGGAGATTCCCCCAGGCAGTTCCTGTTGTGTGTAGAACAATTGATGAGTAAATGTCTTTATTAGTATCATAGGTGGAGGTGATGCAGACCCAACATCAATTCCAGGCAGCTGCTGCTGCAGAATCAACCAAACTGTACCTACATAAGTTATTTATAATTAGTCAGTAAAACCTGTTCCTGCAGAGTCAGGAGTGAACAGTCACACAGACCAGTACTTTTTAATGTAGCTAAAGTAAGTAGGGGGTGTTTTGTGCCTCGTTTAAGGTAATAAATAGCAATGGATCCTGCATTCAATGTAGTGGTCACATAAGACCACAAGGCAGGTTTGGGGAGTCTGGATTCTGTTGGAGACACCAGTGCAAGGATCTTCACAACCAACTCACCTCATCCCTGGAAGTGTTTAACACCAGGCTGGATGAGGCTTTGAGCAGCCTGGTCTAGTGGGAGGTGTCCGTGCCCATGGCAGGGGGGTAGGAACTAGATGATCTTTAAGTTTCTTTCCCACCCAAACCATTCTATGATTCTCTAAACTCTGTCACCACCTGGAAAACAACTGACTGTTCTGTTTGAGAGCTGTGATTCCACAGAGAAACATTAACCTATTCAAAAGATTCCAGCAAAATGGTTTTTGGGGTTTTGTTTGCAGAGTATGCACAACAAAAACTGCTGTGCACAGGCTCCCGTTACAATTCAACTACTTATTTCCATCTCCCCAGGACCAGAACCTCTCTTTCAGCAGCAGATGGGAACAAATGGTCTCTTTAGACAAGGAAGCAGCTATAGAGCTGCATTGCACATGTGAAATAAATCCCTGCCATAACAGTGGAGAATATAAGGTAAAAAGATATACACAGAAACTTCTGTTCCCTGAAGAGTTGCCTCCCACACTCTGGTGCTCAGAAAGATCTTCCTAAACCACACTGTCCACATGGAGGAAACAGGTAACATGTCTGACAAGTCCAGTATTAACCATGCACCATTTTTTCTTGGTGAAAAGGAAGAGGTGTTTTATCTTCTAGTGTGAGATTCACCCAAAGGAAAACTTTTACTGAGTAGGAAAGGAAGCATTACAGCTTTGGAGCTGGATATTTTAAACCTGGTTCCTAAGTATTCAGGTCATTATAAATCCACCAATTTCAGCAGAGCTGTGCAGAGTTATGCTGGCTATGAATCTAGCTGATCTCTGCTTAAGTACGTTCCAAGCATTAAAATACTTTTAAAACTAAGTCATTCAGGTGATGTTTGCCTGTACATCAATCAGTTGAGACGTGAAAGGTTGTATGCAGGCATGGGCATAAGAAAGGAAAGAGGAAAGAATATTTCCTTTTTAATTTTCTAGGTAATTTTTGTCCCTCCAGTGTGTCCTGTCTTCAGCCCACTTTGTTCTATGTGCCCAGAGCCACCCATTCTGTAACACTCACACTGTTGTTAAGGGTTCATCAGGATTTATTGCACACATCCTTAAGGTTGTATTAATTGTATATTGCTTTGTGAAATGGGAGCTTTGCAACCTGGGGTACTTACATGATGAATAGTCTTTGTTAAGCTCTGATAGAAAAACCATTTTGAACCACCCCTCTATAGTCTTTTTAATGACTGGTTTAATTAATTTTTTAATTTTTTTTTTCTGAAATAGGCTTTCAATGAAAGGTGTTAGCCTTTTAAAAAATCCACTTTCCACATTCAGATTAAAAAAAAAAAAGACTGCATATTCGTATAACTCAGTGATGCCTTTCTGAAACTGCTCTAAAATGTTTATTGTCAAGTGATCACTTGATCACTGAATTGTATTTTCTTGCTTCTTTGGGCTAAACCTCAAAATAAGAACTTTTTTTGTTTTCAGTGTTAATCCCAGGATTGAGGTGGCACCATCAGAGGCAAAATGTTTCTCTTTTTTTTTGAGAATTAACTCTGCTTAAAAGCACACCCAGAATCATTACTGTTATTCCAGACATCATTGAGACTCATGGCAATTTTCAGCATGAAACACTCTTAACTGGAAATATTATACAAGATCTGCTCTAAATTGACTGACACTGAACAGTGTTTAACAGCAGGTCATGTATTGGCATCTCCGGTTGCCTTTATCTGGAGTCTGAGCTCATCACATGCTTCCCAGTGAAGATCAAGGGGCAGGTTTTAGGCCCTAGCCCAGAGTAATGTTGAAATGCTATTTCTGATGTGGTTTAAGGGATTAACACAGCTTTTTCAATGATAAAAATAATTCAATAAACAGCAAAACACTTTCTGGTGGTCACACAAGTCAGGGAGCACAGCTGCAAGGGTCAGCTGAGAGCGCACTCTGCTGGTCAAGACCATAGGGATGAGGAAGGTCCAAGGTACAGCTGCGAAGCAAGGATCATACTGGGATCAGGGCAGTGCATGGTCCTGCACCACATCGCTGCAGTGTAGCTCAGGCAAGGACAAAGGTGGAAGACCTGAGCTGAAGTCAAGCCTTGAGCAGAAGTGGAGAAACCCCACCACTTCTCCCAAATTTGTCTCACCAGTCTTGTCACAGCGATCTGGTCCAAGGCCATGATGGCTGCATTGTATCAGAGCTGGCCCTAGCACAGACAGCTTGTCCCCTTGAATAGGGATAACATTAGTTGAATTCCCCGTCCTTGGAAATATTCAAGACCAGGCTGGATGGAGCTTGGAGCAGCCAAGTCTAGTGGGAGGTGTCCCTGCCCATGGCAGGGGGGGTGGAACCAGATGATCTTTAAAGTCTCTTCCAATCCAAACTATTCTGTGATTGTCTGGTGATTCTATGAACATTTCTGTCCTGGGTTTGTACAGTGTGCTTCTAGACCATGATCCTATCTCCTAAGATTTGAAACAACAGGAGAGCAAAACCATCTTCCCAAAGGATAGTGAGGCCAACAGACAATATAACTCATAGTTAAGGTCTCTAGAACTAGCAAAAGCTTTTTCTTGTTGTCTATCAAGAGGGGATTTGATACTAATAACTCTTAAATATCTTAAAGACTTCAAACAGAATGAGCTATTTACCAGTAAAATACCAGTGGGTTTACTGATTTTATATAGAAAAATTACCAAAGAGTTATCTTAGGATTGTTGTTAACAACCTAAAGACAATCTTATAGACTAATATTTCATATCTTATCAGAGTTTGAAAATGCACTGAAATGTAGGAAAAAAAATGGTTGTAAGAAAAAAAGATGTCAATTAGGCCCAGAGTACATACATCTGAAGAAAGCAATCTTCCTGCTAGATATGGACTATTCTTGGCTTAGACACAAAATCAGAAAACAAGATCCCAAATTTTAATTTATGACTAAATCTTTATGATGTTCCAAAGAGTGTTAAGGTCTCTGATCACCTTTATTCTTCTGCATCCTCATTCTGTCGAGGCTGGAGGAAATATGACACTGCAGCAGCTGCATCCTTAGGTCCATCTGGCTTAGACAGCAGCAAAACCAAAGGACTGCTCAGACTAATGAAACAGTTTCATGTTGTGAAAGTCATCACAAAATACACATTAAAAATAAGACAGTCTAACAGAAGATAACATGGAAGTAGAAAAAGTGAAATCTGAACCAGGAGTACCGATCAGCTAGAGTCAATCAACATGGCTTTAATTGAGTATAAATATTTGCTCCATATCACATGAATCTTGACTATAGGTTTTTCATTGACAATGTAAGAATAAGCAAGATTTTCCCTTATGCTTTGCTTTTCATTTTAGTTATCCATCATAAATTGGCTACTGAGACCATATAATCTTGCCCAATAATAATATTTTTCAGTACTCTTCTGAGATCCTATTTAGTGCAACACCATACACAAAACACTTCAAAGAAGACAAAAATAAACCCAAGAAACCAGCTGTAATTCTATTGTCTAGGAAAAAAATAGCAATAGAAAAGCATTTACTTAGAAACTACAGACTTGCTAAGTTTTCAATACTAAAATTGCACCTACAGATTAGTGTCTGAAAAAACACAAATTTCAAGTTGCATTTCCCTAGCTTCCTCTCTCCTGCCCCTTAAAATGAGCATAAGAACATGAGGAATACAAGGAAAGGTGAAGGAAGAATTGTGAAAATATTTTTGGTTTAGAGACATTTGTATCATAAATGCAGACTTTTGCTTTTTCTTAGTTATACTTTTAACCTGGTTCTGAAAAACTTGCAATGTGCTAGAGGAGGGCTAGATAAAGGAAAAAGATCTTCAAGGTTTCTGTTTTATCTTGCAGAGAACTTAACCAACCAAAAAAACCAGAGGAATAAAAATCACAGTCCTTAGCTACATGCCCTTGATATTGATTCAGCTCACATGAATCTGCAGTGAACTTCGTTCCTCATCAGTGCTGGCCGTGCCAAATGCTTTTGTGACAGCTGGCTCTTCAAGCTTTCGTTTCAGGAATCTTGTGAATGTGTGAATAGATCAGTCTTGTTTTTATAAAAATGGCATTACCAGCCCTGATAGCTCCAGAGGCAAGCTTCAAAATGTGACCCAAGTGAATCCTAGTGTGTTCAGAATCCAACAACAAATAAAAGAGCCCAGCATGTTAATTTGATTTCATCATTTTCCAACATTTGGGTTCAGCAATATCATAATCATAAAAATGGCATTTACAGAGCTTCTATAAAAAGGAGGTAGATTGTTTTATTAAAAAGGTAAGGACCTTTCTAGGATCAGCTCCCACCTCAGCTGCCTGCATATCCTTGACCATGTCCCTTTCATGTGGGTACCTGATCCAATTCTGTCAGTGTAAGTGGAACACGAGGAGAGCAGCATGCTGACTGAAACCATGAACTGCTTTTCCCCAACACACATTCCTGTTGGCATGGATGGCCTTACTGATGATTATGCCAGCCTCCAGACTCTTACACTAGTTTGTGAATCATATTTCAGGAAAAGCATTCATTGCCCATGAAGCTTGACAAATACAATCTTTGGTTTCCTTTGAGCTCTTTGTTAAGACATTGTTTTTATTCTGATGAGTGTAATTTGCCACTAAAAATATCACACTTCATATTTAAAATGCCCTCTCCTTTTCCCCACTATTCATCATCTTACATTTAATAATAATACTTCTGGCCAAGGACTGGTTTTTATTGCACCCTTAACGTGTGTAATGCAAGCCTGGAGTGTAGTGAGCACTTTGAAGGGTTTTTGTAAAACAACATACAATTAACACTGAGTATAGAGCCACTGCCTCTCAGAAACAGCATTACATCTGTGTGACGATTTGTGCTTTTGTTTTATCCCTGCATGTCCCAAATATGCCTGGGAACCTGAAATTTCCATACCAACATGTTGGAAGAGACCATTCCCAGAATTTTTTCTGGTCAGGATTGTACTCACCAAAGGTTTGAATAGTTCATGCATACCTGGAGGTGCACATGAAGTTGATTATGCTCCTTCAAACCCACAACTTACATATTACTAGTTGTAAAAGCATAATAACTCTACTTTAAATTCTGGGAGCGTATCCACCCAGAATAATACCTGCTGATCTCAAAGGAGTTCTGAGATCCATAATTATTGCAATTGTCTTGGGCGCCTGTCTCAGGAAGCAGCAGCTCCGCAGTCTCTGCAGCACGATTTCTTGGTCAACAGCACCATCTACCTGTAATAACAAAACCCTGGAGCAGACTATGCCTCGTTAGTGTTCCCTTGCACTGCTTGTTTCTCTCTGCAAACCTATTAACAGTTATGCTCCCACAAGGTCTCTTCTGTATGTAAACCAAGGTTTGGAAACCTAGAGCCAAGGTTTTCAATCTCTATAGCTCATAAAGCACCCCGAAATGGTCATAACAGTACAGTTACCCGAGTCATTACTGGGAAATTGGCAGCACTAAACAGGCACTGCAAAAACCCACATCTTTGTCCCAGAATGTGCCTGGGTGAAAAGCAAGAACGAATACTGTATAGTAAAAATTAGTCCTGATTATCTTATGTGTGAATGTGTGTCAGAAGACACAAATATGTAACGTTAATTTGTTGGATGTTTTACAGCATGTATCTGTTCACAATGAGCAAGGAACATTCTCCCTGGTGAAACTACCAAGTTGATATTTAGGATGGAAATCCTCAAAAAAAAAACAAAACAAAACAAAACAAACAAAAAAAAACAGTGATGAGACTGCAGTGCTGTAACCATAGTAATAAAAAATGCAGCAGTATCTCTGGGTGGGGTTGATGGTTTGAGCAAGACTACCAGAGACCTGTGGTATTAGCTGTGCTGTCAGTGTGTGCTGCAGCCTGGGATCACCGTATGACCCATGCCATTAGAAGAAATGCAGATGAATCATGCTATACACTCAGCTACATCAGACCTCCCTCCATAGGCTGGCATGGAAACCAGTATAAACAATAATTTCTTGATGTGATTAGCTGAAAAGTGGCACAAAATATCTACATGGAGTATTGAGAAGTTTATTGCAGACAGAGCATATCCATAGTACCTCCAAAGCAGCAGTGGTCATTCAATGTTTAACTGTGAGTTGTACAAAATCCTTCTGTTATTTTGCACAATTATGTGCTTACAGATCACTTTGCAGGGTTTGAAGAACAAGAGTTCTGGAGTTTTGTCTTATTACCGTCTTTTCTGAATAGTGGAAGTTCTGGAGGTAGCCACAGCTCATTTAGTTTCCTCCATTATTTCAAGGGTTGATACAAGAATAGAGGAAATCAGCATCAGTAAATGTTCCTGGTGCCCTACTGAAAACCGTGTCCTGTATCATTGGCAAGACACATATCATTGGTGGACTTTGGCCCATCAAAATGGAAAGATGAGAAAGCCTGAACAGAAGTACATGTGAGTATATTTAGGAGAGGCCTGAACTCTCTCCTAAATTTCAATACAGTGAACAAATAAACTAACATATAGAAGTTGAACTCATAGTTCTTATTAAGTCATTCATTCATAATACTCAACCACCCAGACTGCAGTCATGGCTTAGCAACATGGTACATGAAATATAACAGAAAATATAGACCTGTCACTTGCCTTCTGTTTAGTTTTTAGACATCACTGCACTTTCTAGACTGCAAAAAGAGTAAATGGAAAATGGACATAATAAAAATCTCTTAATGTTGACACTCATGTTCACGAGAATGACAAGGTCCTGAGTCCTGTCTAAGCTCTAAAATGCTGTAGCCCTTCTGTAACTCTACTCTTACAATCAGAAAGAGGTCTTTTAAATCCAATTAGGCTAAAAATTAACAGTTGAAGTTTCTTAAAATAGAGACAATTCAAACGGGACAGAAAGCAACTAAAAGAGTTGGTAGAAAACTACTCCCCTCTGTCTCCTGTGATACTGAAGAGTGGGACTTTCCCTTCACGGTCACCATAGACGCTGTGGATCAAGTTGCACCAGCCCTGGACCATTGCTCCGAGCACCTAGGAGAAGTCTTTTGTTCCTTTTTTTCTCAAGCCTGGCTTTGCATCTCTTCCCGAGATTCTCCCTCTGGCATAAACCAGAGGGTTATAACATGATGAAGCTCAATGTCTTAATGCCTTTAAAATACTGGACCTTGATGTGTAATGAGGAATACCCAGACCTTCAAAGGGCTGAACTGTGTATATTCAAAATCATCCCCAGTTCCAATAGCAGTTTATTAGTATGAACACATCAAATGTCACCCACATAGTTTAGAAAACTATGGTTATTTTTTTTTCTTGGTGACAGAAAGAACTTAACATGCACTCTTTGGTTTCCTCAAAGACTGTGGTCCAGCCCCTTTTTTTCATCATGATTATTTGATGTCATAAGGAATCTTGATTAAATAGCTTATACTTCAGTCCATTCAGCACTCTGAATGCATTAACTCCTTCAAATGAGCAAGGAAGTCTTGTCTGTTTGAGGGACAAAGGTGACCCTAATTTACATTCTTTCAACTTCACCTCCCACCTTACCTTTTCCTTTATAACCAATACAACCTTATTTCAATCAGTGCTCTCCCTCCCTCATCACTATGGCCTTGGACTTCAGGTAATTTCCTCATTACAGAGATGCAAACGATGGCCTCAATACTTTGTTATAAGAGGATTTTTTCACAGGAGACCTGAAGGAGTGTAAACCTTCTGAACTACCTGTTGCCTTCTAATGTGACGAGGTAAGATACAGTCTCCTTCCTTCAGCTGCTTGTTTCTGTGGCACTGAAGAACATAAGGCATTTCTGTTACAGGTATCCACGTTCTCCTTAATCACTGTCAACTTCATCCAGTTGCCACTGTGCTCCCTGAAGAACTCACACCTGGAAACATCATTTCCCCATATACAAGAGTCCTCTCACAATAAAAAATAAACAAAGAACCCAAAACCCCAAGCCTGAAGGTAAATATATTGATAATTTAAGGTCTTCATGCACCATAGTGAGAGAAGCCATCTATCCATTATGCAACTGCAAAATATATTGGAGAAAATTTAATATGGCAAAGCATTTATTGTAATGTGCTGTATACAGCACTCCCAACAAAACAAAAGGGGAAGAAGAGGGAAGCTAACAAAAAACAGGGAAGAGGCTGTACCACTTTGGGAGTCACTTGTTTAAACTCCCAGACACCGAGAGGCAGTTAGGAAGTGGTGAGAGTGGCAATTATTGATTCAGCACTGCCACGTGCTAAGCAACAGCGGGCAGGATGTGGCAGGGAACAGAGCTGCCTGTGCTCCCACCAGCCTCTGTGAAATACAGCTGGCTCTTTCCCTGCAAAGAGGTTTTATTAAAGCTGTCGGCCCACTTTAAAATAATGACAGGTGTTACACAGATCTGTGGCCTTTGCTACTTAGCGAAATCCCAGAGCCTGATCTAATAGCACAGACTAAAATATGAAAAAAAAATACAAAGAAATAACTCAACAGGATGAAAATGTCCAGCACCATGGAAAGAAATAACACCTGTTTTGCTGTTGTTGTTAAGGCACTGGGAGACCTGTGGCAGAAATTTTATCATAATAGATTTAAATATTATGGATATTTCATCTACAACACCCTGTTCTGGACAGGAAAGAGAAATTTCCATTTACCTCATCCTTGTTAGATATTTTAGCCCAATGTTTGTAACTGGGTAGGAAAATTATGACAATTATAGGCAGACTGTAACAGAACCACAGAAAAATGACAAAACGTTTTCACTGAAAGGAGGAGAAAAACCACAGAGATTTTTTGGCAGATGTTTGCAGTCTGAAAAATTGTCATCCAGCTTCTCTGATGTGTTGCTCTTACCTTTGCAGGCTGCTTGCACTGTTATGTCTGGGCAGTTTTAGCACTGATAAATAATGATTTATAAAAAATAAAGTCACTTGGAGTCCTGAGAGGACTGACATTGAGTAGCTAAAGCCAGCCCTGAGAAATGCCTGAAGTTTGACCAGCCCCTCTGATCTGGCATAAGGTGTCTGCACACTTCACAGCCATAGGGCATCATGGTTCCCTGGGACTCCACTGCACAGCCTGTCAGAGGGCAGCTGTTCATCAGAGCATATTCTTAGTGTAAACACATTATTTCAAGGGTATTACTCATATGCTTTGAAGTCAGCATATTCTTTAATATCTTGCTGAATTAGAATCATAGAATAGTAGAATCATGGAATGGTTTGGGTTGGAAGTGATCTTTCAAGGTCACCTAGTCCCAACACCCTGCAGGGACCAGGGACATCTGCAACTAGAGCAGGTTGCTCAGAGTCCTGGCCAACCTCACCTGGGATGGTTCCAGGGTTGAGGCATCAACCACCTCTCTGGGCAACCTGGGCCAGGGTCAAAAATGTCTTCCTTCTCTCTAGTCTACATCTCCCTCTTCTAGTTTAAAACCATCACTCCTTGTCCTGTCCCAACAGGCCCTGCTAAAAAGTCTGTCCCCATCTTTCTTGTAGGCCCACAGATCAAGCCTTAGGGCTTCAATGCAGTGGCACAAGTAACTCTGCTCCATGAATGGTGTAAAAGCAGATATATTGACTCCTCTCCAGAGATTTCCAGCATGCAGAGCATACAGAGCAAATGGTAGTGACTAAAAAGCCATACACTCCCTCACCAAGCTCGTATGTCATGATGTATCAAGGGTAACGGAGGAAATCAGGGAGAATAACCAGAGCATGCACAGAGTGGCACAGCAGTAGATCTACACTCTATTTCAAAGCATTCACATGTACCCAAACACACCAGATCACTCAGCCACTGGTTTGATGTGACCTTTGGAGGTGGTGCAGCACCATTAGAAATCCACCATGACTAGGCAAGCCCCAAGGTGGTGAGTGGAGGGATGTTCTCCACAGGCACCACCTTGGAAAGGAGACCAGAAAGGCAAAAACATGCCAAGAAGTAGCTGAAGGAGATGTCTACCAAATTGAAGCTTTGAAGCTTTATCCATCCTCTTAAATAATCTTTTTTATTTATTTCCTTAAATTAATATGTTCTCATCCAAAACTCCACCCATATTAGCTGCCCCATAAGAGAGGAATGCTACCAAAGTACAAAACTTTGTCTTCAAAAGTCACATGTGTATAGAGGGAACCCCCCTGTGTTTATTTCATAAAATGATATATTCCACCTTTAAATATATACTAAATGCTAAACTATTTAGTTTTTAGTGAGATGCTAAAGGAAAATACACACACACACCCCCTCAATAATCCCATGAGTAACTTGAGATGGGATTCATTGATTGAATCTGCTGTGACTGTCCAAGAAGAGAACCACCAGTCAGGAGTAGCAGTCACTGCAAAACACCACTGATTTTCTTTAAGAAAGAAGATTTGTAAATTCAATCTCTACCCCTCTGGGATCAATACTGTTGCAAATATTGCTCAATGAGTTTACTAAAGGACCTGGTTGATGGGGTAGAGTGCACTCACATCAAATTCACCTATGATTTTGAGGAGAGATGTTGATACGCTGAGTTTTCTGGCCACCTTTTGGAGGCACCTCAACAGATTGGAAAAATGGGCCAATATGAACCTCCTGAAATTCAATAAAGGCAATAAAGTGCAAATTCCTGCCCCAAGGTTGTAATAATCTCACTAAAGGCTGAGACTTGACTGGCTGGAAAGCAGCTTGGCACAACAAGTTGAACATGATTGATATGTCTTTGCAGCAAAGACGGCCAGTGGTGTCCAGGAGATGATAGTTTCCCTCTAGACAGCACCAGTGAGGCTAAACCTATAGCACTGTGTCCAGGTCTAGGCTCCACAGTACAAGAGATACATAGACATATTAGAGAGAGTCCATTGAAGGGTCACAAACATTAAGGGATTGGAGCATCCAACATATGACATCTGACAGGCTAAGAGAGCTGACACTGTTCAACATGAAGAAGGGAAGACTTCAGTTATCTGATAGAGAAGACCAAGACAGACACTTCTCAGATGTGTGCAGCAAGAGCATAAGAGTCAATGGCCAGAAAAAAATGGATAATACAGATAAGTTTCACAAAATATGTCCACAGGAGCAAGGTCTGTGCTGATGGTTACAGAGCATTTCTAAAATTCTTGCTCAAGTTTTTTTTTTATACTTTGTTCTTACATATCTTTCAAAAATCTGACTCTATAGATCTAATTGTATCAAATCCATAAGAATGGAATCAAGGTGGAATTGATCCTTTTAGAAACAATTCCTCCTCACCTCCTGAATAATCTTCCTTTCTGACCACAGCAAGAATCTCTCCAATGCATACCCAAGTGCAATGCTTATCTAGGAAACTTTTGTCTCAACTTGTTAATGGAAGAGGTAGATTTGGACATTAACAGAAAACCAAAAAATCTCCCAGCTGAAGTGTATGAGTAGATCCAAATGCAGCCATTTCTGCTTTGCCACTTTGGCTTTGACCTCCTAGATGTCCCTTAAACACTATCTTTCTTTGTAACACACTGAGGTATATCCCAGCCTGTTTCTATCTGAGGTGAGCCTCATGATGGATTGGAAATGAGCCTGAGTTTTGGAAAAGGATGATATGAGGTACCTAGCAGGAAAATACCTGATAGAGATAACACAAACCTTTTCCTTTGGCATTTTAAGAGCAATTAGGAATTGGGAATGTTGGGAATGAGTTTTGTTACTCTCACTTGTGGACAGCCCCTCCTGTCCTTTAATATCCATCAGTGTGAATAAGGGAGGATATGTAAAATCTGAATTTTATACTTACAGAAAAATCATGTTGAGAAGGAAAGGTTTTTCTTCACTTAAAATCATGTTTAAGAATTTCACTCTTAGTTTATGTTTCTTTTTTTTTTCTCAAGAAAGATACTCAGAAACATAGACTGTGTTAACACCAGATACTCCATTCTCCAACAGAACCATCAGCTTTTAAAATTAAAATGAAAACCCAAATGTGAACATAGAGTTGAAGTTGTTAAAAGTACACATGGTTACATGCATGGTCATATCGAGTTAAATTAGTTCTGATTTAACACTGTGGCTTTGCACAGTCTTGACTCAAAACCAGTCAGAAATATGTAACTATGGATATTTCAGTTTAATTTGGGCTTGCCAGGTGGCAAATTGCCTGAAGAGGCCACAAGTACCTGCTGAAATGACAAAGTCTCCAACAGACCCCACAAAGGCGACTCCCCAAATGCTGCCCAGCTCTCATTATCAGTGCTCTCCGTGTCTCTCTCCCTTCAAAGCTAAGAATACCAATCAGCTTTAATGGTTGCAAAGAATTATTCAGCCTGTTTGATAAAACTGCCTTCCAGCCACATATAGGCTGTGACAAAGTTTTCTAATTAAAGAGTTTCATTAAGCATCAGAGCATACCTTTCTAAATCCCAAAGCTGCCAGCCTCGGGCCTGATCCTTCTCCCAGAGAACTCTGGAAAAGTAGGATCCCTGTATTTACATTTCTCCCCGTTCAGGAGATTTTAGTAATCAATAAGCAAAAGTTATTCTAAGTCTCAAAAACCATGCATTCTCTTTGGGATTCTCTGGGTAAATTACTTATTGATTTTTCTCAGCACAAACTGCTGATTTTCATAGGTCTCAGATTGTTTGGGTTTTTTTTCTGGCATCTTGTCATGTAATCATAAAAATTTCCCTCTGATAATATGGATATAACCCAAATTTATAATGTGTTTTAGTCAATACAAAATAAGGCTGTCTTAGAACATCAAGGTTAGAGGGTTAGTGTAGCTGGGGAGTACATATCATTGCCAGATTGTCAATCACTTCAGAAGACAAGCCCAGATGGACCCATAAACCACCCAAGATGGTCATAACTGTAATGTAAGGCAGTCATGGGAAGGAGGAGGATGAGGCTCCTGCTAGATACATGATGAAGGCCTTTGAATAGGAGAGGCTCCAGTCCTCTGCCTCTCACAAGCCCCATCTCAGGTTGTATTGTGTTCCCCATGCAGTGCCATAATTCCCTCCTGCCTTCCCATAGCTGCCATTTGCTCCTCTGATCAAGCCCTATCTTCAGCCCACCTGCCAAGAAGCCAGTGCTGATGAAGAAGTAGTTTCAGTTAAACCTCATTAAATTAACTACCTCCTACTCTCATCCCTCTTCACTGTCCCTGTATATAGCCAGAACCAGAAATATGGCCAGAACCACAAGCCATAGAGAAGCATCTACCTACAACCTTCTTTTGATCTGAGCTAAAGCTGAAATTATTTTTAAAACACCCACATTCTGAGAAAGATGACTCCTACTAAAATGTATTGATCATTTTTCCAAAGATGAAAGGCCAAAATTTCTGTGGTGTGAGTCAGGAAAGCTGCAGGGACACTCAGAGGCAGCTCATGGGCAATTCCCCACCCCTTAGAATCATAGAATCGTAGAATAGTTTTAGCTGGAAGAGACTTTCAAGATCATCAGTGAGAAAACACTCTGGAACCAGTTTTCAGGTCATTGGTCCTCCTGTCTGTAATGCATCTGTAGACCAGTTGCTGAGAATTTTCACCTGAATTGGGAAGTTGTCCTATGCATTCAAAAGCTGTGCTCTATTTGTCTCCTGTCCAGTCCAGACCATTATCAGGCAGTTGTACATGAAATAATTTAGTGAAAATGAGAGTCCCAGTCTAGAAACCTTGAACACTCACTAACCTTCCAGAAGAGAGTGTCCTCTTCTCTGTACTTAGAAAGTAAATGGGAACAGCATACAGGTCAATGACAGTTTCTCTGGAAGGCAGGAAAGTCTGCATGACTCAGGGAGAATCTTAAGGCTGCAAGTATATATAATAGGTCAAAAGCAAGAGTGTCTTCCTGCATCTGCAGCATGAATAAGGAGAACAGGATCCCTTTTACCCACATTGCATCTTTCCATCATATTCTTCCAACCTGTACAGAATGCCTGTTTTAATTTTCCTTAATTCATTCATGAGGAAAATCTACCAGGTTTTTACTAGCCAAAAAAGCTCATGTTGCAGAAGACTTTTTTTTCACCTTCCTCATCTAAGAGGAAAGAAAAAGGATTTTTTTTTCCATAACAACATCTTTGGATTGGTCCTCCAGCAATTGTGTGTTCACTCTCTGCAGATTGCTTTATCTGGAGAGAGTCTGTCACACAGGGGGAGATAATGTATCAGACAGAACCAAGCTGCATTGACCCCCACACTCACACATATAAATAATATAGAATATGAGGTGTTTGTGTGAGTACAGAGATTTCTGGAGGGCACTCAAATATTTTGTTTATATCTGAAAGTAAATACAATTCCTTAAACAGCTGCCTCCTGATCCCCATCTGTTTCTAAATACAAAGAGAAAGTGACATTCTCTTCAGAACAGTTGGTAAATTATGTATCTAGAACAAACCCCTGACATCTCTGCTTAGACTTGTACCACAGTGAAAACTTCATCCAATGTCCACAACAGTATTGCACATCAGTGGGAAACACGCTTGTTTCTCCACTAAAGACCAGTCTGGAGCTTGGGGTGAGAAGAAATCAGAACTTCCTTTGCTGAACACTCCCAGCTGCTGACTCCTGTGAAATGGCCATCTCACTCTTCAGCTGACAACTTGCCTGGCACCTTACTCAGGCATCCTGCTCTCTGGGGCCCAGGGTGCTGAAGGATGTGGTCCCAGAAGTTATCTGGGAGGCAAGGACCAAGCCCCACAACACTTTGCCATTGCTGTCTTGTCTCCAAAAGCCTCAGCAAAATACCACCAAGCATCCCACACAACCTGATGCTACAAGACTCTTCACAGGGGTGCCATGGTCCCTTCTAGTCCACTAAAGCACCCTTGGATCTCTCCCAGCTCTCCTTCATCCACCCTTTGCCAGGAATCTATTTCATCATTATGGCAAAGTTTAAATTTCACCTGGGCTTGCTGACAAGACTTGAATTATTAGTTCTGATTTTTTTTTCTGGGTTTTTGATTTGTTTTGTTGTTATTGTTGTGGGTTTTTTTGGTTGTTGTTTGTTTGTTTTGTTGGGTTTTTTTAAATGGTGTTCACTGATCTGAAGGGAATCTAGTTTATAGGTTCACTTTTCATTCCTTGGTCCTATATTTAAGACCTTAGAAAGGGCTTACACCCCTGAACACTGTCTGGTTGTTTTTTTTTCAGTGACAGCAATTATTATTAAAAAAAAACCACAAAACCAAAACCAAAACCAAACCAACCAAACAAAAAGATATAAACCTTGCTTGAACTTACTTTGATGATATTTAAACAAACTCATTTTGAGTGGGCTGACTTGTCAAGCTATCTAGATCATTCCCAAGCCTCCTCATTATTTACCACTTCATCATCCATCTGTCATCTCTACGTTTTCATCTGCAATGAGTATGCACAACTTCTAGATAAAAATACTGAATAGCTTCTGCCTACTCCTAATCCATGCAGACCCTAGCTATGGAGAAAAAAAAAAAAAATCCGATGGTTATTCTACAATAACTACATCTTCAGCTGTGTCAGTTGGTTTTAAATCCAATCAGTGTGAGCTTCCCTGATACAGTATCACTATTTCACAAATCATAATGCAAGCTGAGTTAAATGTCTTACAGAAGACTAATGGACTAAGTGTATCAAGCTCACCCCTTCCTTTACCACCTACATTTGCAATCTCATTGTGTTTAAACAAGTCTTGTTTGGCAAGAGCCTATTTCCATAGACTGTGCTCTCTGGTGTTTGTTTTTTTCCTGTCCTCTCATTCCGTACTAGTTAAATACTATATTAAATCCACAATTGATGTTATGCTAATCAAGCTGGAAATATTCGGATAACATGTGGGCTTTGATGTGGAAGGTTGTTCTTTTTAAATATTTAATTGCATCACCATTTCTGAATCACTATTAGAGATTTTATCATCTGCGTCTACTAGATGGTTCTTAATACTGCAAAGCTTTCTTCTTCCAAAACTACATAAGAAAACTCTCCTGCCAGGTGTGGTTCTTTCTCAGTAGTTTTAGATCCTGTATCATATTGCCAGCTTATTCACATTTTTATGTCTTTCTGAGTTGCTTTTTCTTCTTTTTATTTCTAACTTTTATTGCTTGGCTTCTCCACTGAACTAGGACTTCAGGCTTAGAAGTCGTTTGGTTTTTTTCTTCCACCCTTTGCCCCATTTGCTGAATTGTGGCATTTTGGTGAGAAGGCCCTCCAAGCTCCAAATGCCATTCACATTTTCCTCTTTCAAATTTTCCTTTCAACTGATTTTTATCTTTTAACTTGTTTCAATATAAGAAATTTGTCTTTTTGAATCATTAAGTACATATGAACTGCCTGCATCAACTATAACTGCAGTCAATGATTCTTAAGCAACCAACAGTGTGCTGCAGTGGCAAAGAAACATGACAGGATGCTAGGTTGCATTAACATGAGCATCACCAGCAGAGATAAAGAAGTCATTATCCCACTCTACTCAGTGATGGTCAGTCCATACCTTGAGCATTACGTTCAGTTTTGGTCCCTGCTATATAAAAAGATGTGGACAGGCTGGAGAGGGTCCTGAGAAGGACCATGAGGATGATCAGAGTACTGGAAGACTTGCCATATGAAGAAAGGCTGAGAAAAATGGGTTTGTTCAGCCCTGAGAAAAGAAGGCTGAGGGGAGACCTTATTCCCAGGTACCAGTACATTAATGTTTCCAAGTATCTGAAGGGTGGGTGTCAAGTAGAAGGGACCCATCTCTTTTCAGTGGTGCCCTGTGGTAGGACAAGAGGCAATGGTAGCAAGGTGAAACACAAGAAGTTCCACTTCAACATGAGGAAAAACTTCCTCACTGTGAAAGTGACAGAGCC
>JANIJG010025956.1:166797-194065 GCA_024611175.1 Megaceryle torquata
ACATTAAAAACATGCCTGTTTTGATGGCTTCCCAGAGATATTTTATCATATAACCTAAGGAATAGGTGATGAATACAGCTAAAAACAGAAACACACCCAAAACATCAACAAAACACCTGAAAATAAGAACCAAGGGATCCCTTCACAACTGAGAATGCATAAAAAGGATTTCAGACTGTGTCGGCTGATTTCAGGGGAAGCAAGTTGATGTTTGGGCATGGTTTAAAAGGAAGATAATAAAGAATGCATATAATATTGCTCTACCTTTTGTGGGGGCTGAAGGGTAAAGACCTTGTAGTAGCCATCTGTGAATTAAAGAGAAATGAGAAGCAATCAAACTAAAGCAGTGGCTTTAGGTAGTGTTCTTTTTAATTTTTTTTTTCTTTCTGTAATACATGTAACAATGTCCAAATGTAACATTCTTTAATAGGTACTGGTATTAATTCTTGATGAAACAAAATTCACTGGCACTAGAAGACTTCTGCCATCTGGCTAACACTCAGAATTTTCACAGAGATCCTAATTAGGTTTCATTACCTTGAAAGAAGGCACTAGGTGAGCTTTCTTTTATCTCAGGAATCATGATTCCTGTGAAGCGTGTGAAGGAAGCAGAGTGCAAGGGAGCTGAGAAGCTTTCTCAGCTGCCACGTGAAACCTGCAGTGCTGAGAAGGCAGTAACGTACTGCTTCTCAGGTGTTTAAAAACAGTAGTTACAAAAAGAAGTAGTCTTACAACAAAATCCATGTGGGGATGCACGGAGGAGTGTGGGTTGTTTGATTTTTCTGAAACCTTCATGTTTGTATTGGAGAAAAGCCATACTTACAATACTACTATAGTTCAAAAACAATGCAGTCTGCAGTCTTTGTGTCTTTCACAGTACAAAATCCTCTAATCTAATTCCAAAGAATGTAATTGCATAGCCACAGTGAGCTGAAATCATTTCAGGAACCAGAACTAATCCTGTAAAAAAAAAAAAGAATATCAACATAACAGCCCTTCGGGGAGACTGAGCAGGAGAAAGACAGAAATGACTACAACTTTACATGCATTTTGCTGCTATACATATTGTAGGGTATGTGGCTTCATTTCTCTATCAATACCAGCATAAATTAATCCCATCTAGAGGTTTAATAAAGCAAAATGTATTTTGTCTGAAACACATCCAAAGACAGGAGTGGTTGGATGGAGATCAGAAAATTCACAGTTCAGCTGACTACCCAAAGGCTCATTTAGATCAAGTCCAGGTGCACTTTGTGATTTCTATTCACAAAACAGATCTGCTACCTCTTTGTGGACACTAGTCTTTATCTAAAAATACCACAACCATCCTTTGGAGCATTTTTCTTTACCCATCTTGCGTTTCTACAATATTTTCCTGAAATTGTAAAGGCAAGGACATGAAAAGGAAAATAATATTTATTCAACTGAAAAGAAAAAAAATGTTTATCCTAAAATCCATAGGTTTTCCTTATACATGCAAGCTTACTGTCACAGTTTTTAAATATCATTGCTTATATTACATATGTATACATATTTTATAATTCCTTCATTCTTGGAGTCCATGAGAATATGTCAATCTCTGCTTACCTTATAAAGAAATGGTTCCAGAAGTAGCAGATGAATTTATAACAACATGACATGAAAGATATGAAGACATTGATCAGGTTGTAAAAAAAAGAGAAACCACAGAAGCCTTAAAAAAAAAAATAAAATCACAACTTTAAAGAGACATGGGGAAGGTCTGGCTCATATTTTTTTAATGCTTCATGTGCACAAGACTAAGTGTTTTCATACAAAAAAAAACAAAGTATGGATCTCCCTCTGGTTGATAACATTGATTTATTATTTATTTTTTTAAGAAATCATAAAAGAACAATGAATTATTTCCAAATATACTATTTCTGCTTGGAAAAAGGAGAGAAAGATCCAGACTACTCTATTGCACGTCATGAATGCAGGACTTAATAAATTCCTACATGAAGTCCTTTGTAGACTCTTCCAAAAGACAAATATTTTTCATGTGACAGGTCGTTTGATGCGTCAACAAAGGGATTATTTTTGCAATACAAATGGTATTTAGCTGCTTTCTCTTCCCTGTACTGTTTCATCCATCAAAAATAAATCTTCCTCCACATAGGGCAGCTGTTCTTGTGACTTCCTTAGTACTATACTGAGTTCTTGAGGAGAAGAGCTGGACCAAGAGTTCTAAGTGTAGGACATGGCTGGGGGGTGTGGGGTGTGGGGTGTGCGGGGATCTTATGCTTTTTAGACAGGTTGTGAAATCTTCATCCTCAGAAATATTCAGAAGAAAAATGGACAATGTCCTGAGAAAGCTAGGGTGACTTCAAAACTACCTGTGCTCTGAGTGAGAGAAGGTACAGCTGACCTCAGGAATCCCGTTCTGACCTAAAGAGTTGGAATGAATATCATGGAAATAAATTGAATAGAAATGGAAAAGGAAATATAAACTGAAAAGAATAGAAATGGAAATAGTAATAGGAATAATAGAATTATTCTGTTTAACAGAAATAAATAATTTACTCACTAAACAGTAAGTTTAGAAATAAAATGTAAATAATTGAGTAAAGTGAAATTCTATTATTCATAAAAGCAGCTGCAAAATTATGTGCTCTTTGAAGTAAAAAATTGAGCTTTAATACATGAAACAACTCAATTTTTCATGTAGGACACAAATCACATTCCTAAGTGCCTAAGATAGTTGATGATGAATTAGATTCCCACTCACAGTAAACCTTGTTTTCCATTCTTCTGTACAGCAATAGACATAAATTACAAAATCCTTCATTTTAAGCCCATATTTAAAGCCAGTTTATGTACAAGTTTGATAATAGTGTGTCCTAATACAAAGTTTGGTTTGGGGTGTTTTGGGTTTTTTCTGTTGTTTTGGGGTTTTTTTTGGTTTGGTTTGGTTTATTTTTTGAAATTGAAAAGCAAGACCTGAGTGGGGAATGCACTTAACGATGCAAAATCAGGTCAAGGTGTGAAAGCCTTTAAGATATCTGTGGCAGTGAAAGACATCTGTGTGATACCCCAAAGTATACAACCCACAAAAAGCCTTTAAGCTCTATCATTGTTCAAGCTGCAGACCCTGAGGAGCTGTAAGGAAGACAACTAACTGCACAAATAATGTTTGCTAGGTTGAGTTTTCAACCTCTCAGTGTTCAGATACCAGCCTCTCTCCCAGTCCCATTGCCTCCTTTAACTAAAAGTCATCATGCTTACAAATGTTTGTTCACTAACGTGATTAACATCCTTACATTAAGATATTGGATTTTATTCCTCTTTCTGAGATGCACAGTTGTATAAGCACCATTTATGGGAAAATGCTGTGGGATATTTTTCAATCCTCTAAAGTAATGTTCCACCTAGAGCAAAGAAAATAACCTGAACCCTTCAAGTTACTATATTTTCTTCAGTTAATTAAATATTTTATAAGAATTCCATAACAAGATTGAAAATGATTGTGCATAAAGAATCGATATTGATTCAGTTCCCATAGTTATAAAATATAAACCAGCTACCAAAGAAAAAACATTCCCAACCTTTCAGTTGTTATATTTTGTATTCCATTTCATGTTCACAGAATGGTACAACACATTTATTTGTGTTACTGGCAACAATCTTTGCTGTGTTATGGGAGTTCATTATGGGAGTTTTCAGGGTACAGGCTATGAGAACATTTCTCCTGGATTCATAATTCAGTAGCAAAATACAAGTGATGAGTCTAATGATGATTTGTACATGTTTTGAATTTCCAATAAGCATTGTTATTTATCACTTACATATTGGGAAATACCAGCACATAGGCAGATTATCTCACAGGCTTAGATGGAGGTTTTTCATGTATTTTTGTGCATTTCAAAAGGGGAAAAAATATTAAAGTATTAAAAGAGCATATAACTATATAATAATAGCTAGTATTAAGCTGTCAATTTATAGTCACTTGTGCAAAATGGCATACACCGAAGCTATGGAACAAGATGAATGTTCAAACATATTTCATCAAAGCTGAAGCCAGTTTATAGAAATTAAAAATCTGATATTTCAGAATTAAAAAAAAAAAAAAAAAAAAGTGTCAGGTTCTGATTTTTGTTGTGGAAGTTAACATCTCAATTTGTCTGCCATATACCTCTTAGAAAAGGATAGATTGAAAATCACGTCAACTCTATTAAGCTTTTGTGCAGAAAAACATTGCAATCTAAAATTTCCATGCTCCCAATTGCCAAAACTGTCAGAAAACTGTCAGGCTTTATGTCTGCTTAAAACCAAAGCAGTAATAATACAGCTTCTGCAAGGGATCTGATTTCCATCTGACTTGCTGATAAGGCAGGCTGAGCAGATATTAGACAGGCTCCACCACTCACCCAGGTTTTCAGCAACCTGCATCCCTCTTCAGAGTTATTTAGCTGATAACTTAATTAATAGGACCAGAATACATTACAAACTCTCCTTTGGAAACATTCCTGTCCTACTTGTTTCACTGCTACGGGGGTTCTCAAGAGGCCTGAAATGATGCAGCTGTCATTTGGTTTGACTTTTCAAATGCAACATATTGTCTAATTGTTGTTATAATGCTTCTCATGTTAGTGCTTTGTATTTTGCCTTAGATACTTTGATAATTTTTTTAACACAATGCCAACAAGCTTCTGCTTTAGTTTTACTTTGGGCAGGAAAAAAAATAAACCGTACAAACAAACAAAACCAAATTATATGTGTTCTGCTTCTTAGTCTAATAGGTCTGAGGGATGCTGATCTAGGGTTTTCCACAAAGTAAGAACAAGCTGTTGCACTCAAAATCTGAGTTCAGCAACACAACTGTCTTAGGATTTGATTCTGGAAATCCCTTTGGTGGTGAAAGTAGGTTCTAAGCTGATTTGAAACTTATGAACCTGAATCATAGAATTGCTTTGGTTGGAAGAGACCTTTAAGATCATCAAGTCCAACTGTTAAAACAGCACTGACAGGTCAACACTACACCATGTCCCTCAGCACCACATCTCCATGGCTTTGAGACCCCCTCCAGGGATGGGGACTCCACCACTGCCCTGGACAGCCTGGGCCAGGTTTCACAACCCTCTCGGGGAAGAAATTCTTCCTCATGTCCAACCTACACCTTTGCTGGTGCAAGTTGAGGACATTTCCTCTTACCCTATAGCTTGTTCCCTGGGAGAAGAGACCAACCCCACCTGGCTCAAACCTCCTTTCAGAGAGTTGGGCATCCTCTTCCAGGCCTTGACAACCCTTGGAGGGAAGACTTTGTTCCTCATGTCCAACCTATACCTCCCCTGGTACAACTTGAGACCATTTCCTCATGTCTTATCACTTGCTTCCTGGGTGAAGAGACCAGTCCCAGCTGTCTCCAACCTCCTTTCAGGGAATTGTTGAGAGTGAGGTCTCCCCTGATCCTTTTTTTCTCCAGGCTGAACAATACCAGAACTTTCTAGAACTTTCAACAGCTTTGTTGCCCTTCTCTGGACATGCTCCAGCCCCCCAGTGTCCTTCTTGGAGTGAAGGGCCCAAAACTGAACCCTGTATTAAAGGTATGGCCTCACCAGTGCCCAGAAAATGGTGACAATAATCAAAGACCTTTTAATTTTACACTTCCCTAGCATCATTACTTTAATTACCAAGGGAATTCTTGGTCATGTGAAAGATCCCATTTCCACCCAGCTGCATTCTTTCATCAGTAATGAGCATACTAATGAGCCCACATGTAAATAGGAACTCCCTCAAGGACCCTTCCATCACAATCTTAAACCCGCCACTTACTGCAAGACATATAGTAGACAATTCACAGTGTTTTGGGTCTTTGTCATCTGCTTCAACAGTTTCCCATCTGGTAATGTTATGTACTTAAATGGAAGGTGCCACACATTTTTTTTAGCATGAGAACTTTAAAATGGACTTCAAAGAGATTAAAAAAATAATGAAAAATTGCCCAGAGTAATGAAAAGGAAGGTAGCAGATTTTTTTTTTTTTTGCAAAAGTGCTCTACAAGGATAGAGAAAATAATAGCAATTTGGTAGGTTGCAAATGGTTTCAAAGTCTGTACCCTGAGGACAGCACAAGAAAATCATTCCCTCACTAGTAAATGTCTTATCTAGATGAGACAGGATGCTTTACAACATACAGCGAGCTGCTGAGGAGCAGAACATGATCAGGCTGCAGATGAAAGCAGCAAAAAATCAGAAGAATCAGAGGTGCCCGGACTGCAAGCATTCTGGGGTACAGATGTATGCCGTGACTTTTCCCATGAGAATATCCTGGAACAATGATGTTCCTGAACACATCCTTGATGGCAGAAGTCTTCCCCAAACACCTACAGTTATATCTCTATGCCCATCCCCCTCCCTCCCAAAAAAACACAACAAAAAGCAAACTTCATCCAAGCAGGTAGGCACCCTCATAGAATCCTGGGTTGGGTTGGAGAGGGACATTTCCAGGTCATCACCCCCTTGCAGGGAGCAGGGACATCTGCAACTAGAGCAGGTTGCTCAGAGCCCCGGACAATCTCACCTGGAATGGTTCCAGGGATAGGGAATTGACCACCTCTTTAGGAAAAACCTGAGCTAGGATCTCACCACCCTCAGTGTCAAGAATGTTTTCCTTCTCTCCAGTCTAAATCTACGTCTTTTAGTTTAAAACCATCACCCCTTGTCCTGTCACAACAGGCCCTGCTAAAATTTCTGTCCCCATCTTTCTGACAGGCCCCTGGAAGTACTGAAAGGCTGCAACAAGGTCTCCCACCTTAGCCCAAGGACCAAGTAAACTACTGCCTCAGGTAGCTCATCCTATCTGCCTTGTCTGGAGGAAACCCAAATCTCAGACAGAACAGAACATTTCTCCAAATATAGGGACCCTCTCTTTTCCCCCTACTTTTTGCCTGTAAATGCAATAAAATAGTAACACGTGTCATTCACACAGAGTGTCTGCCTTGGGGTGGGTGCGTGGATGCCTTCCTCTTCCTCCCTAAAACAGAAGCTGACTGATGTGCTGCACAGTAGAGTAGGGATGGGCACTGACCTCTTCTTGCATTAAAAGACTTTAATCTGTGCAAGATATATAGGGTTATAGAGAGGGAGCATTATGATACCTTAAAATCATTTACTTGCAAGGGGTAGAAATGGGCTACGGTTTCAGTCTCTGCTCTTGCAACAGAACAGATTGTACAAAATCAATAGGTTTATTGAAAAGCAAAAATAAACCTGCCACCAAAGGCTTCCCTTCCCCATTCAGGTAAATTCCAAGTCCCAGAAGAAGGATGTTGCATGATGTGTTCTTAAATGTACACTGATAATTGGTTAAATAAGAAGGAGCTGAAACTCTTTTGAAAAGGTTTTCTCTTCTTCTGATTTTAATTTTAAAGGGTGAATTAAAAATCAATATTCACATTTAGCAGCACAACAAACATTTTGGTGCATGCACATCTTGGAAAGATTCTCAGCGGACTCCAGCACACAGGATTTGCCTTTCAGATGAGGATTTTGTGGTTGTTGGTATATATCCTTTAATAGAGTTAGATACATTGCTTAAATTATTTGTCAGTCATGATTAGCACTTGCTATAACCATGCAATCAACAAGCTAATAGGCTCGGCATCCTCACTGTTATATTGTATTAAAACTATTTAACCAATATAACTAATACTTTGCATGAATACCTTCATTAAAGAAAAGATGAAATAGTCAAAGTTCCATTTTTATGCATTACAGACTCCATTTAACCACGCTCAGTTACAAACTCAGTTGTGTTACTTCTAATATCATCAGGAATAAGTTCATGTTCAGTAAAAGCCACTAACCTCTGCAGAGAAGTAACTGAGGGTGCAAAAAGTGGGTTTATTCTAATCTGAAGCCTTGTCTGTGGTTATAACAGACCATTAAATCAATTTGGTACCTTTTTGTCAGGAAAGATCTGAACATAACATTACACAGAAGCCTGCTCTGAAGTCCAGCAAGAGTATTGCTCTTTGTACAAATTGAGCTGAGTGCTTTGGTCACCTCTACAATAAGTGGTAAAAATGAACTACTGGAAGAAACCAACCTCTTAACTGTAACTACAAAATACTTTTAGAAAAAACACTTTCAGGTATTGTGAGCAAAGAGAAATCAAAGCAAGTTAGTCTTCACAGAGTCATTAAGCAAAGAAGCAAGGTCAGGTGGGCTTTCACTGGCCAGGACAATAGCGGGAAACTCTAAAAACCTCACAATGTATTGCCACTGGCCTTGAACTCTGCCAAAGACAGATAATAAATTGCCATGGTAACCAATTATATTCTGTCACAGAAGTTATTACAGCCAACACTGAGAATTCAGGCCTCTTGAATTTAATGATAACAGCTAAGCAAAATTACAAAAGCAGTAAGTGCATGTAGTGTACATGCCATTGATCCAGCAAAAGCACCAACACTGGGCTTCCTTGGGCTTCAGACCCTGCCAACAAAAAAGCTAGCATGCTACTCTGACACCATCACACCACATTTACAGCCTGGGTCCCCAAACCCAGATATGGGTGGAACACAAGATTTGCTCGATCATTGTGCAGTGAATTTGCATCATAGATGTGCAGCACCAAGTTAATCTTTGGGGCACAATCCAGTTGCTGGTAATTGCCAGAGTGAGCACCCACTAGATCTCATGCCATGAACATCACTCCAAAGAGTCATTTACAGCACCCAAGGCATCTTACAAGCCATTTGCAACACTAAAGAGTTAGTTTCATCCAAGTTAAAGCAAGGTGATTATCGGCCCCATTAGCCTAGCCACAGCTCCACATCGTGTGGATTCCCAGCACACAATAGTGCTCCCTCTCCCAAGAGACATGGCACAGTCAGGAACAACTGAGTACTCCTAGAAGCCAAGGCAAAGTTACCGCTTCAAATTCCTTGGGTTCATCCCCGTCAGAGTTTTCATCAGTATTGCTAAGAATGTTTATATACCTACTATTAAAGTGCTCTTTTATCCTGGAAAGCAGCTCTTAAAATGACACGCAGGAGTTCTACTTTTAACATTTCACAGAACAGGTTTGCTCCATCTGTGAGTAAAAAAGACCTTTTCTTACCGCTGGTCAAACAGACCAGTGCTTTGCTCTGTCTCCTGATCCTGTCAGCAAGCAGCGTTATACAGTACCAAAGCTCTGCCTTTCTGCATACTTTTCTGCTTTTTGTTGTTGTTATCACCTTTCTACTTCCCCCTGTAGATGTATAGACACAAAGGCAGCATTTGGTCCTACACTTTTCTGACAGAGCATTGACATGCAGAAATCAAGCTCCACAACCCGGAGGTTGTAAAGTAGGTATGTTTATTCAGCGCTGGGCAGCACGGGGGGTCGCCCAACCACAATCATGCACCAACCACGGCAGTTTGTCCCGAATTTATACAACATCGCTATTACATAATAATGAGATTTCCCACTATACCTATACATATGCATTACCTACCCCGCTTTGTATTAAAATTAGTCATTTACATATTCTCCTCATCCTTGAGTCTGCGCAGTATCTCCTGGTGGTGGTCATTGAGGGTCTTGGGGATGAAGATTGGTGACTCTTCTTCATCACTGGGAGTAACCTGTTGTCCCTTCTTGGTTCTTATCTAAACTGCATTTGCAGGGAGCTGAGGAGTTCCTGATTGCATTTGGTTATTTTACAATTACAGTGTTTGGTCTAGTTAGTCATTAGCATAAGCCCCCCATCCCCCTATGTCAGCATTGTTACAGAAATAGAAAAAAAGCCCCCCAAGAAACAAACAGACAAAAAGCCACAAAACAACACAAACAAAGAACGCACAATCACAAACCAAACAAACAACAACAAAACACAAATAAACAAAAACCACACAAACAAACAAACAAAAAGACTTCACAAGTAGTTTTATGTGGTTCTGTTTAGTTTGTTGTCCAGATGAATAGCTCTGCTCATGTTCCCTTCACAAGACAAGCAACCAGCAGCAAAATACACCCTGTTCTTGTGTCATTTTCCATACACACACATGGAAAGTCCCTGTTTCTCCTCATTCTCTTCAAGATCCCCAAACTGATGTGACAAGTTCATTGAACCTTGCAGCACCTCAGCTTTCTTTGCATGTCAGCGGGTCTGTACATCCTGTAGTGGCCACCAGCCTTTTCAAGAGGGGACTGGTAGAACCATATTGCCCTTTGAAAGTCACAGACAAATACTGGACTGAATAGGATGAAACACAAGAAAAAAACTCCACCTTCCTCCTCTCTGCCACTTCCATATCCTCCTTGAGAGTTCAAATGAAGCGAGTTACCAAAGTGCTTTCTCATTTTAATCCCTAAAGAGTGTCCTGAGTGCAATTAGCAGCAGCAGCAGCAGAAGAAAGGCACCAGTGTTTAATAGGCATTCTTTAGCTGGAACAAAATTGCCTCTGGGACCCTAAACCAAAAACTCTGTGGAATGCAAATAACTTCAGGAGAGCTGTTTGTTAGAGGAATCCAGTCTCCAGGGAGTTGCACAACATCTTAGTGGGAATCTCTGCTCTTCATCCCTCCTGGCAGCCCTGGATGAAGGACAATCCAAGACAAGTGCAGCTCTTAGACCTCAGCAGGCAGGCAGAGGAAACACCCTTGCCATACAGCCTTGAAGGACTGCGTTATTGTGGCTGCTGAAGAGCCCTTGGCTAGTTTGAAGGTTCAAACGTGTTGAAAACCTACTTTTCTTCAAAGGGCTGCTCTTGACTGTGGAGAACAGTAGACAACGTAGCCTTCAATGTGCACTAGGCTTACTTGACCATGAATGCTGCTGCAAAGTGGATGTGCTGAGAGTGACTCTTCAGTTACCTTCCTAAATGCACACACACATATATTGGAGCACTTTGGAAAATACATTTTTAGTGGCTCATTGACAAGGAAAATAAAGTTGCTGGCAGCAACTTTTTTATGTGCCCTAAAAAACAAGAAATGCATTAGCATCTTTATTACAAATGTAATTGGAGGGTTTTAATTTGTGATTGGAGAAAGGGTCACCAGTTAAAATACACCACTGTAAAATTTGCAATTTAAATTTCATTTCATGCCGGAATGTAGAAACAGTTTACATAAATAGTAACTATTAATCATTAAAAAGAAAGGTTAGATGGAAATTAGTCTGCTATTATTTTTTTACTGTGATTATTTATGGGTTCGTAATGAAATTTGTTTTCACAAGGAAGAAGAATTACAGTTTTTTGAAAGCAAAATCACATTCCTACAGAAAGTATAAACTTCAGGCAAGGAAAACAGTACTTACTGATTTGACCCCAAGGGGAACCACAGAAATGCAGAGTTTACTCTTGTTTACACTTAAGACAGAAGGTTTTCACCCGAACCATGTTCAGTGTAGTACTTTTTGTATTGCCTCTACTCAGAGCAGCAGTTCCTGGCAATCCATTTTACACATTCCACTTAAAATTCTGGGGACAAAACAAAAAAAAAATATCCTGACAGAGAGTGTTATTTACCACTTAATGTAGATTGACTTAATGCCTCTGTGATGAGCTTAGATAAGAACAATCAGCATTATATCCCAGCCTTTCAGGAGAGCCTTTTTTAAGGCATCCAGTTACAGAAGCAGGAACAATGCACTTTTTCAGTGAAAAGCACTAGGAACAAGTCCACGTGCCCTTTCAGTTCAGAAGAATATATCCAGTCAGCAAAGATGCAGGATGTTTTGCATTCTCCACAAAACCATTCATGTAGATCCTCTTTTCACAAAAACCCAAGAAAAAGTATTTTCCCTTCAAAGACATTCATAAGAGACCTGGGGCAGTTTAGTCTGGAGAAGACTGAGAGGGGATCTTCTCAATGCTTAAATCTAAAGGACAGGGGTCAAGCGAATGGGGTCAAGACTCTTCTCAGTGGTGCCCAGTAACAGGACAAGGGGCAATGGGCACAAACTGAAACACAGGAAGTTCCATCTGAACAGGAGGAAAAGCTTCTTTTCTATAATGGTGGCAGAGCCTGGCCCAAGCTGCCCAGAGAGGCTGTGGAGTCTTCTTCTCAGGAGAGATTCCAAACCTGCCTGGACAATGTAGCCCTGGGCACCTTGCTCTGGGTGACTCTGCTGGAGCAGGGGGATCAGACCAGATGATCTCCAGAGCTCCTTTCCAGCCCCTTTCATGCTGGAATTCTGTGACTTTTCCAAACTCTCTAAGGAATTTTGAAATAGAATTATAAATAATAAAAACTTATTGTCAAAATGACACCGTATCATTGCCTTTTTGTAATATTTCTTTACTCATTAATACACAGATTGTGTTTATGCACACATGACAAGTCTCTAGTGGCACTCTTCTCTGTGTTCTTTCTGATTTCTTATGGGGCCTTGTCTTGCAGCTATAGCATCGTTTAATTTCTGATTTACTGGAGAGAGCCTGCTAACACTTGAAAAACAGTGAAAAAATAACAATCGTTGAAAGGAAATAATTCAGTTTTCAAAAAGTAGAAGAGGGGCTTTGTTGTTTTTTTTTCTTCACAGTCTAATAGTTTCAAGGCTGATATTTTATCAGTTCATGGAGTGCCCATGGTAACATGATCTCGAGATACACTTGTCTTACTTTTGTAAAGGCTTACAATAGCACATTTTTCAAGCCCAGTGCACTAGACTATTCCCATTTTCATCTATGTTATTACATTAATTGTCACTGCTTTAATATGTGTTATCATATAAAAGGATTTCAACCATAAACGTTTATGAATGCATCTGCTCAGGCCCCCGAAGTGCTACAGAGCACCCCAGGGCACTTCAGAGTGAAGCAATATAAACATCAGCCTTTGCTTGAGGCTGTATTCACAACTACAGTCAAGGCCTCCTCAGCAGGAACTTTTTGTTTCCACAGTGTCTATTGGTTATTTCACCTGAGTATTAAAACCAGCATGAAAATAGAAAGGCTTAACGGCTTTTGTAATCTCATTGTAAACACACACAGAAGGAGTGCTTACGTTTTAATACATTATTGACTAGACTACTGGCCTGAAATTCTTCCCATTTATTTCCCACCACACCCCCACCCCCACCCCGACCCCCATTTGAAATGGAAAATGAGGTCAAACCTTATTTTATGTCCCTAGATGAATGGAAAAACACTAATAATTTACCCTCTTTACACAGGACAAATGTGAATAATGTAATTTAAAATTTCAAGAACAACTGTCAGACAAAACAAGCTTCTGATGTTACTCCTGAAGGACAAGCACCAGCCCTTGAACTCTATATGTGGTCTTCATTATGGTGCTTTGGCACATGCCCAGACTCTGTCTCCTACAGACACCTCCTAAAAAATGTATGAGGGCCTAGAGAGCACAGCAGGGCAGCAGGAACCTCCTGAATTCTGCATATTAGCATATTCATTAAGCATAATCAATAATTAATATGTCACTTCAATGAAACATACGGATTAAATTATGTCTTGGCTAGGGCTATTCTGAAAAAGATTCATAAGTATTCAGTCCATTGTTTATTGTGCAAATTTAATCTCCAAGTAGACATCCTGGCATTAACAGAGCAGGACTTTTTTCAACTGACAGCGATTATAACTTCCCTGTGGAAGGAGACATCTCTCATGAGCAAAACCAAGCCAACTGATGACAGACTTATTTTTCTGGGGTATCTTTTGCAGCTCCTCCATAGGTAGCTGAGGTGTGGTCAGATGTCTTGCAGGGCAGATGCAGGGACGCAAGGTTGCACATGGGATGACACAGGCACACAAGCAGACATGGCAACCCATTAAGTATGAGCCCTGATGATGATCACATATCTTGCACCTTCAGGAGCATAAATATATTTAGAGAAAGATAATCCATATGAAGGAAAAATAAACAATATTCTGAAAACTTACCAAACAATCTCTCTTTTGGCTATTAGAGCATATCACAACCCAACTAGTGTTGAGGCAAGACTTAGCTGGAAGCATCTGTAACAACAGAGACCACAAGAGCCACAAAGCAATGTCCAACACATGGCCATGTGGCTGAGCTCAGTTCCTCTTCCTTTCAGAAGTGCACGCTTGAGAACCTGCTTTATAATAATAATAATAATAATTAAAAAAAAAAAAAGAAGAAGTTTTTATTTGCAAATGGTAAACATATCTTTAAGTGGTAAGTGTTATAAACACTTGTTGGAACAAAAAAAATATTCTAAAATCAGTCTTTCCCTTTTTAATTACATCTCCCTTCTTCCCATCTTCAGTACAAGATAAAAGTCCTTTTTTTTCCCTCATTGCTTGGCCATGAGCTATCTACTACTTAGAGCAGAAAAGTTAAAACTAAATATGTTTTTAATGCATTTTCCATTCTCCATTAAATATTCATACCAAGTGGGAAAGGTAACAGAACAGCAGATTGCAAATTATCTTGTAGAAGTGGTCGGCTGCCTTGTTCTCACATAGAATAGGGGAGGGAGAAGATGAGATAAAAATGTCATTGCAAAAATGAGAATTTCCTGTTCTCTACCAGTCCCTTCCTTTGTGTTTGTCTCTGTCTCAATCAGATTTAAGTCATGTTCCCTTGAGTTTCCAAATCATATTATTTCAGAAACATTAAAGGGCCGTGACACTCACAACAGTGTAAACTATTTTTCAACAAATTCTGATTTAAAATGTGCTACAAATTGTTAATGTACGAGATGGAGAAGCCTACGGAAAGATTATGTAACATACTCAGGTTTTTCCTCTAAAAATCCATTTCCATTGAATTATTAGCTTTTCAGAATGAAATATTTCTGAAAGATGATTTAATTTCCCCAAGAGCTATTGGTCTTTGCTTGAAATGGGATATTGGGTTCTATCCCTGATGATAAATTTTGTATGTGATGAATAGTGTCAGATGCAGAAGTTGTACTTTGCATGTATTAATAATATTAGAATTTAGGCATTTTTTTCCAATTAAAAAAAAATGTTATGACATCTAGAAAATAAGAACATAAATGCAGTGTTTAAAATCATGATTTATGACAAAAATAAACAAATTAAGAGTCCAGGCCAGAAACTGCTAAGCAAGACTGGGCTGTACCATACCTCTGTACTAAAACCTTTACAGAGATTAACATTTTGGGTTTGGATGGTATTTTGCTTTTGATTTTAGTTTTTTATACTCCTCATTTGTTATTAGCAAAATATTTTTAAAAGGATAAAAGATACTTCCAGTCATCTCTCCAAATAAAATTAGATGCTACAATATGGTAAATCATCATGTATGACCAGAACCACACAGATAACTAAAAGAACAGAAGTCTTCAAATAATGGAAATTACTGTTAAGCTAAAATTACCTTATTTTCATTTAGCTGTAACTGACAGTGCTCAACACAGATTTCTTACCACATCACATTCATTATCTGACTACAAACAAGTTTCTAATTAAGTATGAAACACAACAAACTTCTCTTAAAAAAAAAAAAAAAAAAAAGAACAATTTACTGAACCAGTTTTCCTGATTTGTCTTCTCCAGGACAAGTTCACCCACCTCAGTCTCTCCTACCCAATACACACTCCACATATCAATAAAAAGCAAGAATCAATCAACAGTCAGCATATTCATGTCCCTGTTTGCTATATGATTCTGGATCTACTGGCTTACAGACCAGACTGGACTCACTTTTACAACCTAAATGGCTCTTCATACACCTCGAAGACCACAGAATTTCATTCAGCAGTTTCCTCCCTGTAACCATAACTCCTCATTCAACTCAGATATGTATTTATATATTACCCACATACTCAATTTTCATCTAAAGATTTCAAGTGGTGGAAATTTCACCACATCCTTAGATAAGTTGTTCTCACAGTAAACTGTTCTCATGGGTAAAATCTTGGAACTTAAAATCTTAAAGAACTTAAAATCTTAGCCTTCAATCATCTGTCTTCATGCTTGAGGTAAACAAATGATTGTCTGGAGAGAGATAATAAATTGGGCTTTTCAGTATATGTTCCATTATCTGGAGCTATGAGTTGCTGTCAGAAAAAACAAGCAGAGACAGAAGTGCATTACACCTACGCATTCATAACTCACCCATGCCTTTAGGCATTGCATACAATGGGGAGAGTCTCGAGTTACCTTCTTGAGAAACCAGGAAAGAAAAAGCCTATAATTTAGTCCAAATAGTTACACATAGCCTTCCTTTCAAACCTCATAACTGCATATTTAAATGCCTTGGTTTAAAGTGAAACAAAAAGTTTGAGACTTCTTCCATGTTTCCCATTCAAAACTCGCTACTTGACCTGTGTTTCTATCTACCATACAGTACCACAGAAGATGTATCACAATTCATAAGTTTTATTTAACCAAAAAAAAAAGGGAAATCCTATTGTATCACTAAGTATATTTTCCTCAGAAGTGAAGGGACTGTTTATGCCTTTAGCTGGTGGAACAAGAGGTTTAATATTAAACATACATGTTTCATGGATTTTCGTGACCTGTATCATTGCCTTCAGATACATTAACCTTCAGTGATTTGTCCGATTCCCACAGTATTTAGATAACTATTAGTAATGTATAAGCAAAGGCTACTGACTGTGCTATCCTGTCCCTGTAGACAGATGTCCTTTTAAATGGAAGAAATGTTATTCTCATTTTCCCAGATAGAGCACCTGGGAATTTTTGGTAGCAACACAGAGATTTCAAGCACTGATACAGTGAAGTAATTTTGCTCTTTGTGGTTTGTTGTTTGTTTGTTTGGGTTTTTAATAAATATTGCAGACATTTAAAATTATAAATTAAGGAAATGCTCTTGGAATTCAATTTTAAAATAGTAAATAGAAAAATTATTAAATTAGACATCTGTAATTCAGTTAATAATCCCACTACATTTCTTTAACACAAACTTGATAGCTGTTTTCTAGTTATATTTTAGTTTCTCTCTCTCTCCTTGATTAAATATTATGCAGCAATATATAGCAGTGCAAAACTTGGAGTTGTAATGATAATTATAATTCATTAAATATTGATCAAATTAAATCTAAAACTGCTTGGTTGCCATTCATTTGCTAAATATAAAAATAAAATTCTATAACGTGCAAATAACTTAGTAGCTGTAGACATAAACTAATAAAATGAAAATACAAATGCATAATAATATTCTTAGTGGGAAAAAGTTTTACTTAAATTAAAAACTCTAATTTGAACAAGCCAATTATCCCTGATATCCCTGGAAAGCCTGCCATATAACTGCTGTCACCAGTAGTTTAATTCAGAATGTAATATTAAAAACCAAAACAAAATGTCCATAAAAGTTCCATCTGCACTTTGGAGTCAGTAGGTGTGTATCAAACATTTTATTTTTGCAGACAGGAAGCTTACATGCACCATTTCAGATAGAAAACAGCCACCTTAACAACTGTTTCATGTTTTCAAGCAGCCATTGCACTGACAGACAAGCCTCCGATCCAAGACCCATGGAGCAAAGATGATTGTATTGGCTTCATTTGAACTAGACTGTTGAGCTTTGTGTCGTATGTTTCTTACTTTCTTAAGCAAGCAGCAGGAACAGAGAATTTCAGCATCTCTGTGGGCTGGGCCTCCAGTTCTTGGTTCTGTTAAGGTTTCTACATTATTAAGATTTTAAAGAGTTGAGTGTGCTGACTAATTTAGCACCAGTACAGTTCAAATGTCTCACACACAAACTGTTACGGATGTTTTCCCTACTCCATTTCTTATCCAACTTGCTTCAATCACTCAGGTCACTAGGGAAGTACTGGCATTCCCATGGGATCTACCAGCCAGTGAGAACCTTCCACCATGACTCACAAGAAAGGTGTAGCCGTCCACATAGTGGCATTTTCGGCAAGCAGGTCTCGGACATTGTTGTTTTTTTCCCTAGGAGTTCAGAAATGCTTCTATAATATAGAAAATGTCATCCTATTAAATAGATGTCACCCATGAAATAGAAGCTATGTGGTTATCACTCCTTCATCCAGCTTGCTTGTATGCAAGTATTGAAAGGTCATATTTTTTCTTTTTCCACATTTTTTTATTCCCTTGTTATCTGAAGTTTATTTACCTTACATAATTTATGACCCCTAAGTAAAAACCCATCAAGATCTTAAAAGTAGTGGCATGAGAAAATTATGGAGATAGTTGCTTAACACCCTTTATTATAAACATTTCTACAGGTTTTCCTGGTACATTTATTACTGGCCTTAAAAATGTGAAAAATACTAGAATTAATATATTGTCCAGCTTGTATTTCCTGGGAGTTTATGATTTTCTTTTCTTTTTTAAAAGACTTTGCTCACATAAACACACATTACCCAAAAATAGACTGCAGTGGGGAACATTGCCTGTCATGAAAACTTTGGAAATATGAAGATTTCTGTCAACATAATTCCATACCATGAAAGTGTCCTAGAAATTTTACTATCATTTCATTGTGGACAAACTAAAGCCAGATTGTAAGTTTGGGTCAGTCTTTCACAAAGCAACCAAAATCTTGTGCACTACAAGCATCCATTGAGGTCATCAACACAATAAGCATTGGACAAAAGTTACTTAAGATTTATCGCTGGGAAGTTCATGATATAATCTCTTAATTTCAGATTTAATAGAAAAAGAAAGTAAATACAAGAATCCAAGCCTCGTAATGTACAGCTACAGACAGCATGCAACATCTATGTTTGACTCATTTAATTTTCACCTCTCATGACAGGTGCTGTATTCTATTCAGAGTCTATTTCTTTATAAAGGCACAATGTGAAGCATAATGATAACAGATACTTTCTATTCAGTACTTTTATCCTTATTTACAATTGTCCTTATTTAGGGCTCTATTGCATGGTCAACTCGATGTGTGGGAAAGGACATCTTATCAGCATTTGATGCTGACTTTGATGCTTACTGCACTCTTGGTAAGCTCAGATATGGCATGACACCCCATACAGTCTGAGCCCAGACATTTGACCTTCATCTTTCCTTCACAGGCAATTCAAATTCATGTTCCCTGCAAGTCTTACCTAGGCTTTCAGCAAGGGCCGTGTCCATCTGGTCTGCCTGATATCAGATGTGTTGGCGCAGGACAAGTCACTCCTCACCTGGTCTTCACAGTGCTCCAGCAATCAGTGAGTCTGGTCTTCAGACCTCCATGGAAAGGACAAGACATCTAATAGCATTATTTAGATAGGAGTTTGATATATGATATTATACATTGATATAAGACTTCTTACTCTTAAGTGTCCCAGAAAAATTCTGCTGGTCATTCATCCAGGCTCAATTATTTTGGCCCTGATTCAACATATTTTAAAATTCATTCAAAACCTTAATCAAATGCACCATTGTTTTGGGTTGGTTTGGATTCATCTTCCTTTTGTGTGGTTTTTTTTTGTTTATTTGTTTGCTTTGTTTCTTTTGGTTTGTTTTTTTTTCCTGAGATTTAATGGAAAAGCAGCTCTAGTTAGGTATTTTAAAGGCAGTCAGATGGTATGGGGTGCTTTGTCAGCACTTAGTATAGAGAGAGGACCTTAGTTAAAAGACCCCATAGGGACACTGTAAAGAATTTATTTAAACGTCGTGTTATGCATAACTGGGGCACATCCAGAAATGATAGCTAATTTTGTAGAGCTGAGAGACTTGTGATGAATTATAGCATTGCAGAATGCAGCAAACCAGGGAGCAGGAGGACTGTCAGGGCCAAGCAGCCAAGCGTGCAGCAGGGGCAGCTGATGGAGAGCACAAATAGTAGGAAAGATGAGCCACATGCAGGCTGATGTGAATGGTGAATCAGTTCTGCAAAAGAAAGAAGCCTGAGAGTGGATTTGACAAGCACATAGACAATTATGGAGAGCTGCTGAGAGCAAAATGCACAATCACCTGGCAGAAGAGCAGCTCTGTTGAGATCTCTTTCTAACAGCCAAAGAAACTCAGCTATCTATTTTTTTTATGTGTTTCATTAAGAAACTTTTAAAGAATTACTTCAATTCATTACCCTGCAATTCTAGTCACCAATTTTGTGTGTGCAGCAGAGCACGAACTGCCAAGATCTACAAACCTTCCAAATCTGGAGACAAACTTGAGCAACCACAACTGATTTTAACACAGATTTAATACCAGGGGATGGAATAATAGGACATAAATGAATTGTTTATAACACAAAATTTCACAGAAGTGTGACTACATCAAACTTGAACTTGTCATATATACCCTGAGCAAACCAGAGGACAAGTAAAATGGTAACACAGAGGAAGCACAGAGGTAGTGCACCAGATATTTTTCCTGATCAAAACTGTGTTAATTTTCAGATGAAAATTTATATGAACAAGCATCAATCCAACTTGATTTTCAGAAGCAGTAGTGTAGAACAAGAGAAATGTGAGCATATATTTTCCCTGAGCAATGACATTTCTGATCGTTAATACGTCACAGCACTTATGGATTACTTCTACTTCTGGACTACTTGAAACTGAAGGAACTTGAGTTGTTTGGCCTGGTGAAAAGGAGGTTTGGGGGAGACCTTCTCACTCTCAACCACTCCCTGAAAGAAGATTGGAGCCAGAAGGGGAGCTGTTCTACCAAGTAACAAGTGATAGAATGAGAGGAAACAGCCTCAAGTTCTGCCAGGGGAGGTTTGGGTTGGACATGAGGAACAATTTCTTCACTGCAAGAGTTGTAAAGGCCTGGCCCAGGCTGCCCAGAGCAGTGTCCATCTTCCCATTCCTGGAAGGGTTTCAAAGCCATGGAGATGTGGTGCTGAGGGACATGGTTTAGTGGTGACCTGGCAGTGCTGGGTTAATGGTTGGACTTGATGATCTTAAAGGTCTTTTCCAACCAAAATGATTCCATGATTCTTTGGCAAACCAGAGAACACAGTCATTGATGCTCAAAACAGTCTGCTACTGTTAGATCAATAGATAGCCCAAAGCACCCCTTTGTGCACCAGGACTCGTTCAGTTGGAGGTAAAGTAGGGTAAATGATTACTGACCATACTGGATACATGGTCCTTAAAGTGGCTAAAAAAAGAGTGAGATACTAAGATGAAATCTGCATTACTTTAGTCAAAAGTCAGTATTCATTTTAAGTAAATAAGTTTATAGGAAGACTACAAACCAAGATGAAGTGTCCCTGATTTGGAATTTATACCCAAAATATTGTCTGCAATCAGCACCTCTCTCAAATGACAACCAAAGGTTCTGCAGTAAGTTCAAAGTGGTTTGGTTCACACCCTAAAGATGATAATTCCAACTCAAAATAGGTGCTCCCTTGCTGTTTGGTAGGTGCTGGTGCATCTGCCAGCTTCAGGATGGCACTAAGGAATTAAAAGAAAGTTTGGAGGTAGACTCATCCTGACGGTAATTGGTAGCATGGCAGACAGGCAGTTTTATATGGTGCCAAGTTTTCACAATAATATTGTATTTCTTTCCTCCCTCCGTGAAATAATGAGACTCATAAAAACCTGGACTGAAAGATCATCTAAAATTACTACAGAAAAATATAATTTAATGAGAAAAAAATAGAGAGCTAGCAATAAGTATCAAACACTGTAAGGAAAATGAGCAGATGTTTTCACCAAGACTGCCAATTTCAACATGTGCTATAATTTGTTACAATTAATTATTTTCCACATCCTTATTTATTTTACATATTATATCTTAGATGCAACTACTCAGAAATGTTTGGATTTATGTCATGATGCCCTAAAAACTGTAGCTGAGCTCACTGTAACAAAAATATCTTGATGAACAATTAAAATTAATTTTATTCTTTACACATAAATAGCATATTATTATTACAAATAAATAGTGGATTATGAATAAATTAAAGTCTACAACTTGTTTTTCTTGTTACATATTATAGTTGCTGGACAGTTATCTTTCAGTTTAATTATACACAATGGGAAATAGGATACCTAAGAGAAATTGAACTTGATTAAATAAGATTTTTTGCTCCACTACATTACGCTGTCTGATTCTTATTTACACCATGGCCTTTTCATTTTATACTGACAATATATGTAATAAGTAGTATAACAGATTCTCAAACACTGGTATAAATTATACTTACACAAAATTCAAGCCTGTTTAATATGGGGGTAGATCATCTTTCAAAATTATAATAGATTGTGGAAGCTGAAAATCTCATTTGTGTTAAAAAGCCTTCAGATAATAGAGGACTACGCAATGGCTTATAATCAGTGAAATAATCGTATGCTATATTAAGAACATGGACATATGACAAAAATTTCAGCTGACAGGGTGTAATTAAAGAAAGATACTATCTTTATCAGCCTCTTTTAAGCAAATGAAACAGCAAATGTTATTAAAGAAATATTAGCATAATCAGTAAAAAAGCAAATATTTTCCATCAAAAATCAAGGCTGATTTTTGTTACCAAAACTCTCCATCAAAAACACTCAACCTTCTTTCCTTTCACTGCTGGCAAACCAACATTGTCATGCATGACCAAGGCTACCCACTGCCCATATGCCCCCAAGAAGAACCACAGCTTCGGAATTTGAGATTGAAATAGAGCTTTTGGGTTTTTAAAGTTATGGAAAACGGCCAGACTGGGATGGGAAGTCCAGCCCGAGTTTCAGTCCATAAAGTGGGAAGTTTTAAAAACAATTTCAGCAAGGCTGAATTCACTTTCCCCAAGTGTCCTGAAATGGCGTGTGAAAAGCTGCCACAGGAGACTTGGGAGCTGAGTGGGGATGTGTTGGGAATGCATCAATGCACATAATTTAGATGATGTATCGATGTGACATACAGAGAGAGTCCTAATTGCATGCCAATAAGGAAAGAAAGCCTGCCTATAAATTTTCATACTAGGAATATTATTATGTTTAATTTTAAATTTTATTTTGAAAGCAATATTAAAAAAATCCCTTAGACACAGAGTATATTTCCATGGAACCCTGTTCAAAGGTTATATTTTATCTTCTATAGAGTTTATTAGTTGTATATCCATTATTTTTTCAGGGTTTTTTCAACTGATTTCATGAAAAAGGTAATAACTAGTTAAGTCTCTAAGGCCTGTCTGCTCCTACCAGTCTACTAAACCCCATTGCTTGAAATAGTATCAAATACATTCTTATCTATGTACATTCAACCTACTCTGATATTTATTTTAGGATTTTAAGTGCTACTAATCGCATAATAAATGCTACACTATTTTCTGTTATTTCCTTTATTGCTAGGCAAAAGAGAAAAATGAAGAGGTCTCAGTGAAGAGATCTTTTTTTAAAGGTCACCCTTATTAATAACAGAGATTATCTCACCAGGTTATCAATGTCCAACATCACTCTTTTGATTAAATGTCATTCTAATACTCAACAACTCTAAACCAAGATTTTTCAAAGTCATCTTTCTGCAGGCAATAGATAAAAAATATTAAATATAGTTAATGGCTGGGTATAACCATCTGTTTTATCCAGATTTTCCAAATCCACAGCATTGTGACAGGATGTAGGATATGTAGGATAATACATGGGGATCGCTAATGTTAAGTAAGCATTTATGTCCTAGAAAAGTACTGTTTTCTGTTTTTCATTCACTCTAGCCTAAGAGTCTAATGGCAGACAGGTAATCTAACATCCATTAAATGTGTAAATTATGTAGTCATTTACAGACCTGAAAGAGTAGACAAATCTGTTAAGCACTATAATTTGAAAGCCATGACATTATCAAACCTTTCCACCGTTCACCACAGCTAATGCATTCCAATCCAACCCAGTAAATTTGTTAATGCTGTCAAATCCAGTTTATTTGACACTGCTTATCTCCCAGGGGCAAATGTTTACATTATCACTCCTCCTGAGACATCCCTCTGGTTTCATTGGGAGGAAGGATGTTTAGCAGGGAACAGAAATATCTGAAATTTTAGCACTTTTCAAGAGAAAGAGAAAAGAACAGATTGTTCAGTTTTGCTCTTCATTAGTGAGTTAGTTACAAATTCTGACAGAGGAAGGCTCAGCAATTTAAATAACATTTCAATCATTAATCACTCAAAATTATGGATAAGAGAGTTGAGAGTTGCATGAGAAAGAGTCAGGCTGTAGCTGAGGCTGGTCTGCAATTAAGTAAAACTCTCATGCATCAAGGGGAACATTTGGGGGGCTGTTAACACTTCCATTTTTATGTATCTTCCTCCAAGCCATTGTTTTAAATTTATAGCAAGATGAATTTAGCAAGGTTTCTAATCCTTATGTAAGCTGCATAAATACAAAAATGTTACATGTCTAAAATCCAGTTTTTCAGATTATGCTACATTTTCAGTGACCTTGAAAAACCTCGAGCGGTTATCATTCCTTCCAGTACATTACTGCAAGTTTGAATAAAAAAGTTATTGAGTTCATCTAGTTCAGGGCCTTGAGAGACAGGAAAAGATAATTCAGTGCTGAAGGTTTATTCGTTATTCACTCCAGTCAGCTTGAGCATCTTGAGCCTGTGCTGGATTCATCACTGTAAAGATACACAAGTTAAAGTGTCATCTATGACTCTGGTCCTTCCTTCTCACTGAAGACAAAGGCTGTGTCCTAGTCGGTTATAATTTTCTCAGTTAACTAAAAAACGTCCAGCTTTTCCCCATCTGCTAAGATGAGCTGCCAAGATACACATCCCTTATGATGACTAAAGCAGATTCCCACTCTCTGGCATTTCCAGCACATACCTTGTGAATACATTGACATTGACTTTGTAATCCTGTTGTCTGAAAGATTGTAACAGCATTTTACAATCACAGCAAATATCAGTAATAAACAGAATCATAGAATCATTTTTGTTGGAAGAGACTTTCAAGATCACCAAGTCCAACAGTTAACCCAGCACTGCCAGGTCAACACTAAACCATTATCCTCAGCACCACACCTCCACAGCTTTTAAAAGACTCCAGGGATGGAGATTCCACCACTGCCCTGGGCAGCCTCAGCAAGGCCTTGACAACCTAAACCAACCTAAACCTCCCCTGGTGCAATTTGAGGCCATTTCCTCTTGTGCTGTCACTTGTTCCTTGGGAGAAGAGACTGCCCCCCACCTGGCTCCAACCTCCTTTCAGGGAGTTGAGAGTGAGAAAGTCTCCCCTGAGTCTCCTTTTCTCCAGGCTAAACAACCCCAGGTCCCTCAGCCGCTCCTCAGAAGACTTGTGCTCTAGACCCTTCCCCAGCTTCATTGCTGGACATGCTCCAGCCCCTCAATGTCCTTCTTGGAGAGGCTCAAAACTTAACCCTGTATTCAAGGTATGGCCTCTCTAGTGCCAGCTACAGAGGGATGATCCCTGCCCTAGTCCCGTTGATCACACTGGAGCTGATCCAAGCCAGGATGATATTTGCCTTCTTGGCCACCTGGGCACACACTGACTTGTCTTAGTGTGACTGTCAATCAACCCCCTCAGTTCCTCTTCCAGCAGGCAGTTTGCAGACACTCTACCCAAGCCTGGAATTTTTCAGGGGGTTGTTGTGACCAAAGTGCAGGACCCAGCACTTGGCCTTGTTGAACTTCATCCCATTGGCCTCAGCCCATCAATCCAGCCTGGCCAGATCCCTCTGCAGAGGACCTACAGAGGCCTTATTTGGCTCACAATATCCACTTGACTTTGGTCCACATGTGAAATTATTAGTCTCACTGGTGATTCTGCATTAGGATGCTTGTCCAAGTACCTCTAAACTTATCCAAGTACCTCTAAGAGATTTCAGAAGCTCATGCTATCACAATGACTATGATGTCTTTTCTTATTTGTGTGTGGAGTTCTCTGAGTTTTGGGTGTGGGCATTTTTTTCCTTTCACTGACAGTGAATAGGTTAAGCAAATGCATTTTCAGAACTGAATTTTGGTCAGGATACAAAATTCTCCCAGGGTACTCACATTGAAGACTTGCTTTCCCAGAAACATATTCTCTTATTGATCAAGATGTTGCACTTCTGGTGTAGAATGGTGCCAACTCCAGTTTTAATTCTGTGCTATTAAATGCATAAAAGATACATCCATAAAAAAAAGGTAACAACCACTCACCACAAATTCTGAAGCCTGAGCTGCTGAAAGCATTACCAATGATTTAACCATGACTGTAACCTTGAACTTAGCACAAGACACCATGGATCTTCCACAAGAAATGACCTTCTAGTGAATATGATTTTTCTACTGACTTCTAAGGATTCTTGAGAACATCAGAGGTACTCAGTATGTTTTAGATAACCTATAAAACACTGTTCTTCATGATATACTAGGATATGTCATGAGCTACTTTCTCAAGATGCTTTCCAAAAGTATCACATTATTACAAATCTGATGATCTTCCTCTTTTCTTGTAATTTGAAAGCAACTAGTATAAAAATAATTGAAAAGGACTAACCGAACCTGTGAAGATCCTCCTTGTTTGTTGTCTATTAAAAAATATCCCCAGAAGATCTACTTCAAAAGGAAAAGCAACCGTACATCATCAACCTGCACAGAAAGCATTCTCTAGGAGAAGAGAAGCTATTTCCTTAGTGAGCAATTAAAACCTTCAGATACGTTTTGTACCATATTCCATGCACGTGCCAATACTTAAGCATCTGCCAGGTAGCAGGTGGCTTGTAAATCATTATCTTTTCAAATTATGTTGTTAATGGCATGTGTGAAATGACTGAGAAATTACATGTTTCCCCTTCTCCATCATTAAAATAAAACAAATTGCTGCAGCACATTATCTAAAGCTCAAGAGCCATAAAGCACTGGCAAATGTGGGTTTCCCACTTTCCACCCTAGTCCGTTAGTGTTGCCTCTCCTATTAAGAATGGACAGTACAGTCAGTAATATTTGACTTTTATGACATCCCTCTATTAAGAATAACTAAAGACAAACCAAAAGCGTCAGCATACTTTAGTTCTCAGATGAAGCACAGCCCATTAATTAGGAGCAATCAGCCAGTTCTCTGAAGAGTATTGACAGATAGCACAGTCTGGCTGTAAAAATAGTGAAAGATTCCTGTAACAATAGAGAGGCATAAATGGAAAAACAAACCCAAAACCACTGTTAAGCAAAGTATAATTAGAACTATCAGTTGTGGTTTACAGCAGGGTGGCAAAAAGCCTAATTATTCAAATACCAAATGTATTTGGTTTGTGTAGCAAGGTTTTGGTAGAGGGCGGGCTATAGGAGTGGCTTCTGTGAAAAGCTGCCAGAAGCTTACCCCATGTCCAGTGGAACCATCTAGGACAAGATGGACCTGCTGCTGGCCAAGGCCAAGCCCATCAGTGACAGTGGTAGTGTCTCTGGGATGACAGATTTAAAAGGAAAAAAAAACAACTCAGAAACTGCAGCCAGAGAAAGGAGCGAGAATATGTGAGATAAGCAGT